>VXBX01003955.1:108771-133930 GCA_013400415.1 Scytalopus superciliaris | reverse complement strand
CAGCACGGCAGCCGAGCGGTGCTGCCACTTATTTATTAAGTCTTAAAAAAATAAATAAAAAAAAAAGCAGTGCTAAGACATATGATAAACATATTGTGGCCTAAAGCAATGTGTGAGTTGACGGGAGTTTAAAAAAGCAGCTACTGTGTGTGTAACTGCGAGAGCTTCATCTGTTGGTGCTCTGCCATTTACGTCTGTGCGCTCACGGGAAAGGCTGTCAGAAAACAACCCCCAAAACAGCCTCTGAACTGAGACCCCCCCCAATACTAAACCACAGCCTACAGTTAATTTTTTTGGCAACTGGGCTGCAACTCTCCAACAATCATTTGTGTTGATGGCAGAAATGCTGACAAAGCCCTAACAATAGGTACCTGAAGGGTGTCCTTTCACTGCTGGGTGCTGAGCACCCTGTGAGATGACAAATATGTTGCAAGTTTGAGCTATAGGCACTCTGCCGTGCCAAGAACATTTTATTCTGTTATCATACCTAATTAAACATTAAAAGCAACTGTGTACTCAAAAATGTCCCCAGCTGTGGAGGGCAATTGATTGGCAATCTGTCTGCTTGTGCATACAAAAAAAAAAAATAAATCCAACAAACCATGTAAATGTGCAGAGCGAGACCTGAAAAGCAAATCTGTTAGACAGGGCAGAGACAGCCCACTGTCAGTGTGCACACACACATAAGCAAACATCACTGCTCTCGGGAGTCAAGTGCTCTTTTCTGTGCTCACATCTTTCATTACGCTTTTTGCCCATCTCCTAAACGAGCTGTGACCACATGCTCCTGCAGCTCTACTACTTGTGGAACAAGTTACACCTCACCTGTAGCCCGCAGGGGTGTGATGGTTGAGAGGCCTGTTGCAGTTGTGTCCTGGTGCAGACATCCCCAGCTCACACAGCACAGGGCCCCTGCATGGAGTGGGATCAAACAGCTCCAGTCCCTGTCCCACTGAAGCCTTGGACTCGCTGGTAAAGCTGTCAGCAAAGACACAGACTGTGCTATCAGCCACGTAGCACAGACACATACCTGCCAAGAACAAAGACAGGTTCCTCCCTCAGAGCACGGGGAAAGCACCTTTAACTTGAGGCCTCATCTGTCCCATGTGGGACAGGGTTTATTTGCAGCAGTGGGCATCTCGTGAGCTGCTGCAGAGCTCCTTCAGTTGTTCCGGGGGCCTGTGCTAGGCTGTTCTCTCCTAGTGCTGGCTCTTCACCCCTTACTGCCAGTTTTTGTAAGGCTGTCTTCCTGGGAGAGGCTCACGGACAGCCTGGGAAGTTGCTCTGTCAGAGTACATGTAAAGAAAATTAATTTACTCTATTTTAAGAGTTTGTTGTTTTGGGGTTCTTTTAAACTTTGCAACATTAGATAACTTTACTATTAATCTAACAGAGTGGGTAGGACATTAGGAGGCCCTGCCTGTGTGCTCATGCAAGGAAGCATTTTGAGCAGGTATCTTCACAGTAAGAACTGCAGAGCTGGTGCTGTGGGAAGTCAGACATGTAAACTACAGCAGGGGCTGCGTGTCCTCCTGTAGCTCTGTCCTTCTGGGCCCCAAATGTGCCCTGGCTCTGCCTTTTGAGGCAGCACAGTCTGTGCTGCTTCTGCTGCCAGCAGGTAGCAGGTTTCTATGGGAAGCCTGTCCGTACCTCAGTCATTAAAACACGTGCATTGTTCAGTATGGACTCATGGGGAAAACATACAAACAGAGGGAATCTAAGGGCATCCAGTAGGCAGTGGGGATCAAATGATAAAAGTCACTCACTCTACTGTTTGAAAGCCTGTGCTTGGTAAGTAAACCCTCAAAGCCAGACCCAGCCAAGCCTGCTCAGTGTTGGGCCAGAGTATCCCAGCACTGTGTTCCCGTCCCAGCCCTGCAGTGCTACTGACCCCCTCATCACCAGGGAGTTGTGCTTCTGCCACACACACAAAGAACATCACATTTACCCACACTACAGCCACAGGGGAATCCCACAGGGGTGAAATCAGTATGTCTGCAGTGGTACTCTGCACACTCAGGCACTGCTGCATTTCTCAGAGGACCATCTGTACCAGGCTGTGCATACGAGAAGTGTGGAATTACAACTGCTCTTGCTCTGCTAAGTACCCCCATCATTCTCCTCACTGTTATACAGATGAAACCCCCAAATACTGGGTAATTACACCTTGGCAATCCTGATGTGGCTTTCTCCCCACCTAATTTTCAATATACTTGCTCAATTATAACAACTAGCAGTAAAATGTATATATTGGAAAAAGACTCCTGCAACTACAAACACGAGAGCTGTTAGAGTATTACAGAAGCTGCACTTCATTTCACAGTGTGGTAACCCTTATGCCTGATTTTAAGTTATATGGCAAATCAGATATTAAGGAAAGACAGCTGCTTCTGTTAAATAAACTCCATTGTCTAAGTCTTACAGGGAGCAAAGCAGCCAGGTGGAGTTATTGATCTGTGAATATCAGCTGGCCGGGCCTCAGAGGCAGCACACTCCTGTTCCTGTAATTCCCAGTGCCTGCAAGGGAACGCTGCCCAAGCCAACAGGCAGGCAGACCTGCTGGGGGTTTTGCTTCCTTGGTTGCAAACTGTTTATTACCAACAAAGCAGAGAATCTGCAAATGTAAGAACTCACTGGGGAAGCTTCATCCCTCTTGAAGACAACAGCAAAAATCCCAGGGACTTGTGTTGCCGTGTGTGTTCTATCAGACCTGGGTGCACTGACAGTGCAGGAGGGAGTCCTTTGTACCACTTCATCAATTTAACCACTAGAAGCTGCTCCACAGATTTGCTTATTGAATGGGATGCTGCCTGATTTGCTGCAATTTCCTTCTTTGTCTCCAGCATTAAGAAATCAATGAAATTATACCTTGGAGTCCACAAGGTTTTCCAGCGTTAAAATTGATTGGTTTCTTGGTGAGGAATGTTAATGATTATTCTTTTTTCTCTGGTCTGTTTTAAGCCTGATGAAAGAAAGCAAAGCCAAACAAACACAGAACACAAAAAAAACCTTGTGAAATTCATACAAAAATTATGCTAAGAAATGTTTTTATTTTGGGATGGGAGACTAAAGTTTTGATTTTGTCTGAAGTGGTAGCTGTTTTGGGTTTATATTGCTTTGTTTTGTTTGTATCCTGTATGTAATTTGTGTGTTGTGATAACTTTAAATATAAGCAAACATTCTGGAATATGAAGTTTGGATATTAATATGTATTTGGACTTGGGTGATTTGTTTGCAAATCACTCTGCTCTGACCTGTTTTTTAAAATTCTCATTTGCAGTTGATCGCGGCTCCTAAAAATTGAAATGTTTTAGGGCACCACCTTCTGGTGGACAGCACACGTTGTATTTGAATGGCTGCCTTCGCCAGGCACAACTATTTAAAGTATTTCTGACTAACACTACTCTGCAGGCTTACAGGTCATTTCTCATTCTAAATCTGCAATAAAACACTATTTAACATTTTTTGCATTCTTCTTATTCACTGCAACTGCAGCTATTCACTGGGCTGCACAAACATAACTCAGCACAGACCCTGTAAAGTTCCAGTCACAACAGGCGCTTTGTGAACGTGCCGGGTCAGACAGACAACATATGTCCAAGCACTTGTGATTAATACACCATTTATGTATCTGATTTCTTTTATAGTTTCGTCTTCCACTTCTCTTACATATTTCAGATAATAACACTTTTGTCCAACGCAGTTTATTGGCTCATCCTTTGGAGACTGCACATGGCCCCAGCCATCCTGCCCTGCAGTCTCAGGGCAGAGTTGCTGTATATTCAAATGCAATCAGTTAGTAGCCACTGCATTGGCATAAATCCATGATTTAGTTGGTCAGCTCTAGCAGCAGTGCACCCACTTAGTACTTTTAAGGAGAACTTAGGTTATATAGCTTCTTATTTCAGAAACTTGGAAATATAAAAACAAACTTGGGACTCTACAGAGCTGAAATTTCTCTTGGTGTGATCAAGTCCTGATTACAGTACTGCAAACCATCATCCAGCAAAGAAATCAGACAGCATTAGAATAGAAAATAAAGAATAAATATAGGAAAAAGAACAGAAACTCTGCATGAGGGTCAGACTGCCAGACCCATGGCCCCCATGCTCTGCTGGGGAGGAGCACCAGCCTCACTCTGTGTGCCTCTTTGTACCCACTCCAGAGTCGAGGCAGCACAAAACACTGCAGTCCCATCAGCCCTGCATCCCAGAGAGCTCTCCCCTAAACTTCCCCAGTCCTTATAAGCCACTATTTACAGGATCTCCAGGGTCCTCCCCCCACACTCACCTACATCCCTCAAGGGACTCAGCAGCATTCTTCTGTCTCCCGCCCTCCCCTACACCTTTAATTCTCTCCCAGGTCCACCTGCACACCGCCCTTACACTGGCCCCTTTGTGATCTGCACAGCTCCCAGCAGCTCCCCAGGCTTCTAGTTAGGCACCTTTGCCACCCCTTTCCCCCAGCACACTCCTGCTGCCTCCAGTTATTACTGGTTAGATGTGCAAGATGTAGAAAGCCCAGGTGGATGTGCAGTCAGACCCCCATCAGGTAGGTGTGTGAGCACCACACCTGAACTGCCGAAGGGCCACCAGGGAAGCTTCTGTGGGTCTGCCTGTTCTTATGTACAGCCACTTACTCACAGTGTTGCAGGGATGGAATTGTTTGCAAGTAGCTTCCAGTGTTGCTGAAAGGGCTGGCAGAGCCATTCCCTAAGTGACTTTTCTTTTGGAAATGCTCCTGCAAACTTCTCACTTTTCCTGGTGTGAGTGCAGAAATGTGATGACAAAGGTAACATGTATCTGAGCAGCGATTTTCTTCCTCTAACATAAACAGAGAGCAAGATGTATGTACATGTATTCACTTCAACCTATTCCTCCCTTAGAGAATCAAGGCCTCCAAATCAAATTGTCTGCAGGTAAATGCTCTCTGTACTCATTCTGCTTAGATACTAGCCCAGAAATAATCTCAGGCAAGCAAAAAAGAGATAACTAACTTGTGCAGGGTTTGTTGTATTACCTTGATCCTGGTTCCTGCTTTCTTCAATGTCCAGCATTTTAGATGCACAAAGTGGAGGGTTTCTTGTCCTTAGAGCTGCAAAGACAAGAAAAATACCTACCTATAGGCACAGAAACAGAACAAATTTATTTCCCTTAGTTCAGTGTTTATTTAATTTTCTAATCCAAATTTAAAATTCTGGGGCAGAAGTGAGGCTTGAAGCAGGTATCAATGGTATCTCCAGGCTGAACACAAGCTGTTTTTATTTTCTGGGATCTAATAAATGGTTAGCAAGAGGTCTTTGTTGCAAAGGTCAGAACTTGAAATGGCACATCAATCTGCCTCAAGCTGTCAGTCAACAGGCCAGGAAAGGATGCACCTCTCTCTGAGGTTCAACTATGAAATGGTTTCATAAAGTAAACCTGGAATGTCACACAGAAGTACCACAAACATTAATTGGTTATCTACGAGTTGCAGTTGCTCTTTAGGAAATGGGCTGGCACAAGGCTGGCTGGAGCAGGGCCCCAAAGCTCCTCCTCCTGAATGGTTCTCAGCTGCCTCATAAGGGTGATTCTTGAGATGCTTTGAGAATTCCTCCACCCTAAGTCAGAGTAACTTAATGAATCTCTAATTAACTGTTGTCTGTCGTCAGTGGTCAATATTCCTTTCCATACTCCACTGTAGAGAAGGGATATTGAAGTAACAGCAGTGACACATTCCCAGCTGCACCAATATTCCACTCTGTCTTGTCTATACATGGCACTCACATTCACTGAGTAAATACAACATTCAAGCATCAGGAATTAATTGTTTCTATAAAAGCGGCCAGAAGAGCTTATCTGTGTTACAGAATTTTGCCTGAGTATAAACAAACAACTAGAGAACTCTGGGGGACAGAGGAGCCAATTTGTATCACTGCAAACAGCAATTTGTAGACTGATTTAATAAGCTGGGCTCCAAAGTTGTTAGTGAAGATGGAGCCTGCTTTAGGGTTGCCATGCCAAGGCACTGGGAAGAACTCTTCCTCCATTTTAACATTTAAATCTAATGCCTTCCAACTACACTTCCTTCCATATAACTATTGCTGCATTTAGGAGTTGAACAAACTATCAGTTGAAAAGATGTTGTTGGGTTTTTTTTTAAATTACTTGAAAGCTTAAAAAATGCTTCCATTTAAATTTTTTTCCTAAGAGCAAGAGAAAGTTTAAGCTGGAAAATTCTACATTAATACAATGTTGGTGACCAGTAGCCAATTAAGGACACTCACACTCCATCAGTTCTGAAAAGCAGCTTTTCATTTAGCACAGCAGCAGTTTGCATCTCAGTAAAAATCATTCCCTTCAGTGCTAAAGGAGGATGTGGGGGCATTTTCTGGCCACGTAACTCCTTCCTGCCCAGACATGAGTGGCACAACTACATCTCCCAAACACACCCCGAGGGAGTTGCTGGTGCAGGTGAATTCGGGCCTTTTATGCTGCAAACCAAATAACACATCATTAAAACTACTTCTCTAAAACTTCATCTCACCAGTGCCACAAGAACAACTAATAGCTTAAGGAATAGAAACCAGTGAGACTCAGTAGAACCACCTAATTTTTTTTACCCCTAAGTCTGTCAGTGATGTGTTGATTCAGCTCATACACCACTCAACTTCCCAATCATGAACATTCTCAACTTCAGTAAAACTAATGCAGTAAGTTACCAGAATTACAGCCTCTACTCTTAGAAGTTTTGAAAACCTAGAAAGCTAAATTAAATCAATCCGTAATTTTATTTTTAATAAAGCTTAAAGCCAAAATATGCCAGCCTTCATTTTTGGAACATGTCATCAGACATTAAATTCTAGTCTTTCAGCTGCTTATGGCAAAATGTTTTCCACTGCAGCACTGAAAATCCTTTCTCTAGTGCCTCTTATTTACAGCTTTACCTCTCAGTCTTTGCTCATGCTGGCCAAGCAGCAGCAACTCAAAAGGATTTAATTGCACAGTGAAGTGTTAGGCCTCCAAACAAGCCACTGCATATGACTGCTGCTCCCTAAAAGAAGAAATCAAACATTAATTGCCTTGCAGAAGCAGTTCTGCACTGCACTGGCAATTTAACACAACAACGAGCTGGCCTTTGTACTGGCAGAACCAGAGACAGGAATAAAACCATAAAAATATGCTGGGTTTTTTCTGTTGGTTTGGTGGTTTTTTTTTCCATTTGTCCTCTATACATTTTGTTTCAAAGTAGTTCAGTTTGCAAGCTAACAGAATAAATGTTGCTGCTCAGTTGCTAACTGTGCATACTTACCCACAAACTTTGGGTTCACTAACACGAAGCTGGAAGGTAATTTTGGTACAGTGACAGAAATGGCCAATTAATGTGTTCTAAGAACCAGCACTGATAGTTTTGAGAGCTACCAACCCCAACAAATGCAGTAGGTTTTAAGATATTGATTCTAAACCTTGCACTTCTGTCTTATGCACAAAGTATAACATAAAAATCAGTGTTTTCTTCTTTCTCGAGGCAGGAGGGGTGAAAGCACATGTGTGGTGGTGCAGCTGCTGCAGCTGAAGAGCCCAATAACTGATTGTCCAAGAAAAAAAACATTCACAAAAGTTTTATTAAAAAAATTCCCCTTTCACCTCAAACAAGTGAAGCTTAAGTTCTGTACTACTAGGTTATGTTTAGAAAAATGGAAATAATACAGTAATTTTTGAAGGCTATACATTGTAAAATCCCATAAGTCAGCATAATCTTGGACTGTGCAAGCAAATATAGCAAGTATTTCAGATGTTATTTATTTGGTCCATCAGATGTACAGTATAGTAGTAGTATCTGAGTTTACAAAACATCAAATATAAATAACCTGAAACTGTAACAATACACAAAAATTTGCTTCTTACATTGACATACCAGGCAGTACGAGCTGAAAAACTGGAGTAAATTAACAGTTTTACAGTAATGTACATAGTGCCAGCTGATGTTTAAGAACACTGTTAGAACATGGCACTTATTTGCTTTGTTGAATTTTTTTTCTTTACTTGTTCAGGGTGTGAAAAATGTTTAGGACTAGGCTAAAAATGTTTTTGTTCAAGCACTGTGATTGTGTGAATGCTGGAGGTGAAGCCCTCACACACAGAATAAGGGATAAGTAAATCTGCAAGCAGGCCACTGCTGGGACACTTCGAAGGTAATAATCACTGAAAAAACAAAAACGTAGCTGCTTAAAATCTGGGCACCAGATTTTGCTAAACAAGAGCAGGTTTTTTTGTCCTGTTGGATGATACCTAAGAGGTATTTACACTGAAGTAGCATGCTTTTTTTCATGATTGTTTAAGCAAATACTTATCTGTAAGTATTTATAAACTATGCTTCTACTACATTTAATATATGGAATTAATATGGAAAAAACTTCTGAAAGAGTCTATTGATATGAGAGCTTTATCATCAAGAGAAACAGACACAAATTAGTTAAGCCAGTGATTTTGTATTCACTTACTCACTTTGAACCAAGGCCTTAAAATTAGTCTAGTTCTGGACATTTTTCACATCCCAGCACCACGTGCTGTTACAGTATGACATTATGTGAATCATCCCGTGTGTTCGCTCAGCCGCTCCACGCCCCGCTCTGCTGCCAGCTCAGCTCAGCTCAGCCCAGCTCAGCACACGCTCTTGGTGGCCACGTACTCGCAGCCCTTCTCCTCCAGTTTCCTCTTGTGGCTCCTGCTCTCCTCCTCAGCATTGCCTGAAGTACCTTCATCCTCGGAATCCACGATCATGAGGTCGTCCTGCTCGGCCCGCGCTCTCTTTGCCCCCGCGCACTCGCGCTCCGCGGCCAGTTTCCTCTTGAGGCTCCTGCTCTCCACCTCGTCATCGGCATTGCCCGAAGGGCCCTCGTCTTCAGAGTCAACAATCACCACATCGTCCTGATCTGGGGCTGCAAAACACACGGGTTCAGTTCAGTGGGTACTGTAAGACTGGCTGCTCTCACACTGATGTGCATACACAAAAATAAGCATGTCTTTAATGCAAGAAATACATCTCGGAGCATTCTTGATTCCATATTCTTTGCCATTCAACTGCAAGGGTATTTCGAATTCTCCTGAAGTGACCTTAAAATAGGGTTTTCACATTGTTATTCCATCTTCACCAGAGATACAGAAAATATTGCAATAACCCAAGAATTGGGGAAATGCAGAAGAGGAGACTGAGGGGAGACCCCATTGCAGGCACAGCTCCCTGGGGAGGGGCAGAGGAGGGGCAGGCACTGATCTCTGCTCTGTGGGGAGCAGGGACAGAGCCAGGGAATGGCTGGAGTTGTGTCAGGGCAGGCTCAGGTTGGATCTCAGGGAAAGGCTCTTCCCCCAGAGGGTGGTGGGCACTGCCCAGGCTCCCCAGGGCAGTGGGCACAGCCCCGAGGCTGCCAGAGCTCCAGGAGGGTTTGGATGATGCTCTGGGGCACAGGGGGTGACTCTTGGGGATGGGGCTGGCAGGGCTGAGAGCTGGACTCAATGATTCTGGTGGGTCCCTTACAACCCATCATGTTCTGTGATTCTGTGACTTTTTTGCACGTCCAAAACAGAAGACTCACATGCTGTCTGTAGCATTTATTGAGAAAAGAACTTTTCCACACACCAAGCTGTAGTGCAGCCTCTCCTCTCCCCACCACACTCAGCAGAACTCCCAGGAGAGGCCACACTCCATGACAGAGAACCCACAAAGACAGGGAGAAGTGGAAGGGTGAGCAGACTTACAGAGCTAGAGGATAACAATGGATAATAAACAAAGGCAAAACAGAACCAAACATGAACTTCAAGACCTCTAGTGGATTTGGTTTAAGCATAAATTCACTGTAAAAACTAATTTTATGCTATTTTTATAATCTTTAAATATAATCTGAAATAAATTTTAGTAATGCTCTTAAAATTTAATCTTCCCTGAAACAGGAGGCAAGTGACTACATACCTGTGCACGTGTCTTAATGACATGCACACACCTTACATGTGCCAGGAACACCACCCCACAGTGCAAACAGATCTAAGGATCCCTAACCCTCATCTGCCACACCAAGTATTTGGATTCATGCAGTGTCCCCATCAAACAGTATGATGTTTCCACTTCATCAGCCTGCACTTCTTAAGCATTCCCTATGCACTGAAGTTAAACTATTTGAGTGTGTTCAAAGAAACAGTCCACATTAGGGGAGCCCCTCCTCTTTAGGGAGAAAGTGATACATTTGGTATATTTTTTGTCAAGCAACAGGGTGACCATGTGTTAGGATAGGCCTAACCTTATTTAAAACACTGTGCAAATGCTGCATTTAAGCTGACACCCCACCAAGCCCTTTCCAGGTAAAGAATACAATTTCAAGCTGCATTTACTGTAAACTTTTGTGTGTTTTTTAACAACTGTAAATGTGCATTTTCCTATTTGATAACACAGTTATACACACAGGCAACTTAAATGCCCTTTATTTTGTTTTGGCAAAGTTAAACCATAAAACTGAAGACAACTACTTTAATTGGATTGCACTACTCAAAGACCGTTCTGTTTCACTTAATACTAATTACAGTTATTTACCTGTTGATGTTGAGGGTTGTGCTCCATCATCACTACCATTGCTAATGTTCCTGGATGCTGGTTCTGATGGTTTAGGGCCGACTCTTTCAGGGGCATCACCAACAACTTCAAATTCTACATCTTTTTCTAGGTCTTCACTGCAGAAAAACACAGTAAAACAGCCAGGTGAAAACAAAACCCTGTTTTTTAACACAAAGAAAACACCATTCAAGTATGAGAGCACCCTGCAACTATGACAAAAGGAGAAAAACATACTGAAAAAGATGAAAAGCTGTTCAGTCCACCTTTGTAATTTACGTTTTGTCTGTTCATAAACACTTTTCCACCCAGTGTTGTGACTTAACATGCTTAGGAGTCAGAAAAATCATTACCTGAGCTTGCCTTTCTTCCTTAATGTCCCCCTCCTATTCTCACTGACCATGCAGTGTGTTCATTTACTATCTGTAATGTGTCTTTTACTTATTCAGGGTTAAATACACTCACCAGTTATTTCAAAGTGCCTTCTGAACACAGACAGTCAAGCAGAGGATCTATTACCCCAGCAAGATGGAGCTTTTTTGCCTTTTTAAATTTTATTTTTTTTTCAAATGGCAGTTTCTTGCTTGTTGGTTGCCCCAAAAGTTGTTTTTGCACTGTCTTTTTATGTTGTGTTAAGAAATTATTCAAATAAACCTCTTCCAGATACTGTTGTAAAAAACAAAACCACAACAAAAAACTCCCCAAAATAAAACCAAACAAAACCCTTAAACTCTGTAATTTGACAGAACCAGTAACAGTTCCTCTGTTACCTCCGTATTTCCTTTCAGCAGCTTACTCTTTGAACTTCATTCATGTATTTACAATTCTGAGTGGAAAGTTCCCTGTGGAACTGTTCTGCATAGGAACACCCACCTCATTATTTCAGAGTCCTTACCTATGAAGCACATTGATTAGCAGGGTGTAGTCCTGGAGGAAATCATCTGCTTGTAGCCGAGTGCCATTTCGAATTGCAAAGTCTGATAATTTCCTGTGGTTATTTCCTACAAAAACAAGAAACAGCTCTTTATATAAAGCTCCTTTATACCTGAATAAATATGATGAAAGGAATACTCCAGAACTTTCATGTAGAAACATAGTATTAGTATTTATTAGCTATATTTGAAGTAAAAGCTGACTTTTAAGCCTGTTAGGGTCTGAAACTGCTTATGCTTGACTGACTGACTCCTCGTGCATCACGTTCAAGCACTTCACAGTGAACATCTTGGGGATGCTACCTGTATTACAGCAGTGCCTACAAGCATCACAAACACACCACCATCTAACAAGAAAATGAAGGGGGCTTGCAGCAAACAGGTACCTATTTTTGAAAGGAATCTGACACACCAGCAGAAAATACTTCATGCAGGAAAGCTGAACTGGATGTGCAGGCCTGTAGACAATACCACTGGCTGTTCCCAGGCCACTTAAAATACTTGCAAAGCCAGTTCTCTTCCAGAATTAGTCCACAGGATGAGCACTGCAACCCCTGCTATACACACATGCTGTCTGGTTTCTTCCAAGTTTTATCTGCTCTTATCTAAAAACCTTCAGTATTCATACCTTCTGTTTCTCCTTCTTCCGAAGAGATAAGGATAGTTCCCTTTCCATCATCTATTTGTACATCTGGTGCTACCATAGCAAATTTTTCTTTCAGTATCTGAAAATATCAATGCAGTTATTTAATCAATATCTGACTTAAAAACACTTACAAAAAAAGACTCTTGAATTACGTTGATTTTATTATCCTGCCTCATTTTCAGGCATCTACTGAAAGCCTAAACTTTTTTTTCTCATTGCCATGAACAAAAAGATTTTATTTTTAATGTCTGGTATCTCCAAGTTCAGATATACTGAAAAGTTTTTCAGAATACTTCATAAAATGACAAAATTACAAATCAATTGTGATTACACAACTGCAATGTGGCTACTGAACTATTCAACTGAAATACAATTTTAGTTTTTCATTGTCAGATATGAACAGGCTTTAAAACCACTGAAAAGTTACAAAATGCAAACACTCCTTCCCAAGACACAGAGCACATATGGACAGGAAGCATGTTGGTTCATCCAGCTCTTCTTATGGCTCAGAGAAATGCAGAGTGAATATAAGCAGGTGATGCTCAGTCCAAATATGCTGAATAAAACCCCCTGACTTTACAAATGCACAGTATCAGACTCAGAAGGAAGGCTGCAGCTGTGACTCAAGGCTTACCTTATCCTGGAGTGTTAACACAGTAACTTTGTGCACATTAAGTTTCACAGTCACTTCTGGCTTACTCGCACATACGTAACAATTCGGATTTGGTGGATCCAAAGCACAAGGAACCAACAGCTTCTTCCTGGGATTTGGCTGCTTGTTCAGGAAAATCTTGAGCACAAACAAGAGCAAAACAAGTTACTCTGTAAGTAAGAGCATGCATAGAGCCTGCCTTTCTACAGATTTCTTCTCTTAGTCTCACAGGTTGCCCTGTTGGCCGATCCCCTCTGACACTCGTGCTGAGCAGGGGAGTCTCAGCCCAGCCAGAGCTCACTGACACCTGTGCTGAGCAGCCACTGCCACACACACCTGCTACAGGGACCAAGCTCAGCTGATGGCAGGCTGCTTCCCTCTCCTGACCAGCACCAAACCTGCATTAAATCATGGGAATTTAATGATCCTAGAGACCTGCACTTCTCTGTTCATTGTGCCTGAAAGTTCCCACCACACACAGCATCTACTGCACCAATATGTGAGTAAAAACTACACATTAGCAAAAGGATGTTCAATATAACTTTGAAACAAGTAAGAAATAACAAGACAGCAAAGTCTCTCCCTCCCACTTACCGTTCTACACTGGTCTATTTTTCCTGATAAAATCTTCAAACCCTCCAGCACTATCAGCCCAGCTATTACTGCATTGGTTGTAGCTATAGCTGGGATAATGTTTCCTGCCATGGCTGCAAAATAAGCAAGAGGATGCAGATTTTTAACAGCAAATGAAAACAAGAAGTTTACAGTAGTAATTAAATAAAACAATGTTATATTTTATCCTTACACTTGATATCAAATCTGCTCTTCATATTCATTCCAAAAACGTGCATCCTGAGGTTTGCAGCAGAAGTGACAAAGTCCATGGAAGAAGGGTCATCCTAACAAGAAGTTAACACAAAAAGCATTTAAAAATCACAATACTCCTTGGAAACAGCTTGCAACACATGGTTCCTAACCTGAAAACCCAGAAAGTTTTGGAAAAAAGCCAAGTCTGCCCACTATTCCATTTCAAAGTCAATATACTCCCTCTTTCAAATAGTGTATTTAGACAGAGCAGCAATACTTTAAATACTAAGTACAATTCATAACATGTATTTTAGTAGAAAATCAGAATATTAGAATTAATAAAATGCCTTGTATGCTGAAAAATAAGTCTAAATTCCAAATCTTATACTGGTTTAAATATTTTCAACATTGAATTTCAACACTGAAACAATTTCAAACACTGGGTGTTTCAGAAAGAAGTATTTTTACCATCTCCTTTAACAATATTTTACTATTTTGCCTCCCCCCCAATGTTTACAAACTACTTTTTTTCTTATGCCAAATGACAGCAGAAAGATGATACTGCCTGAGGTTCTGAAAGAGAAAATTCCTGTCTTCCTTTTCCTCAGCAGAACTCGTGCTGAGCACCCCTTGCCAGAGCTTCTTGCTGTGCACAGCTCAGGAGAGCTCTACTGCTAACCAAGGGCATGTTTCAGAGAAAGGCAGGAAGGAAAAAATCAAGTTGCATTATTAAAATATCTTCAAAAATCAAAATACAACAAACACCTATGAATTTGTGCTTTTAGGAGTTGGTGAATGAAGTTATTTTACACCACAACAGTCAATCCTTACACTGAGTTACAAAATACAGTGTTTAAAGAATATATTTGTTTATATAGGAAGTGCTGTCAGTGAGGAGACACTTCTGTTCTAAGTAGTATTATTTTGGAATGAAAGTGAATGAGCCCAACTAGTATTTGTGCTACATATGTAGAGTATGTAAGTGGTTTATAAATGGCAAACTAACTTTATCCCATATAAGTGCTTCTCCATCAGCCTTCTCAGCCAGGTGAAGACTCAGGGTTTTAACACTCTTTGAAAACAGGTCTGCATAGCTCCTGACATTGAGAACCTGCTGATCCTTCAGCACTGCAGAGGACTCATTTTGTTGGTCAGAGAGGTTTTGCTCTTTGGGAAAAAAAAGACAAAAATTAAGATCAGGAATATTTATAAATTCCACAGAAGTTATCTCAAATGATTTTCCAATTAAGTACTTTCTAAAATGAAGAACAATATCCTTAACTTACAAGTAGCCCAAACATTTTACAACAAATCTGCATTTAAAATTGCAGCTGTAGCTATTATACCAGTCACCCAGACATGCACAAACTACAGCAAATGTACATTTTAAACAAACCTTTCAGAGCTAAATCTATCAGTGCTCATGGGAAGGTGTCCTAGAACAGGCTGACATATAATGTTAAATGTGGATTTTCTACAGCCAGTAATGAATATCTAAAATAACGACTGCAAAACAGTCTTAGAAAAACATTTTCCATACAGAGAAAAATTTGAACTCTTCAGAATTGCAAAGGATTAGTATGTTCTTTATCAGTACTCAGGTGTGACAGCAAAAAGATGTGCATACCACATCAGTAAACCAAAGGTATAACTGAAAATACACAGCAGGAGGAGGGACAGTTACCTTGCTTTTGTACCTCAGCCCAGTCCAGTGGCACTGGAGGCTTTCTTTTCCTCCACAGCTTATCCATTGTCAGCAGATATCTAATGTCATCTTTGAAAAGCTAGGAAACATGAAAAACAATTTAAATGAAACAGAGAAAAAAAAAAAGACACACTATTTTTACATTTGCTGTGAAACTGAAAAATCAGCATTAGATTTATGAGATTTAGATTTTCTCCTTGAAAACATTTACAACTACATAAAATCAGATTCTAAAACCTTCTTATTTCCCACTGTCTAACACTTACTGCTCAGAGCAGAAACAGCTCTGATTAATTTGGGGAGGAGTAAAGTGTAAATCAAAAATCAATAGTCCAAAGAATGGGCTCATGTGCCTACTGAAGCCATCACTACAGCTCTTTGTATGCTCTCCCTGAGACAGTCTAACCTACATGCCAATGAACTTCTAAAGGAAAGTTATTACTCCCTATAAACATTACACTCCATACTCATTTCCTGCATTTATCCATGTTCAGGAGCTATTTGATAGGAAAACGCCTAAACCAGTTTGTATTTTCTTATGCCAGATTATACACAGAAGGTGCCTGACAGCTTTTAGGTCCTCAGATTGGTTCTCATTCTGCCCAGTGAAACTCCTACAGAAGTCAAACACAGCTTTTCATATTAAAAGCAATTCAGAGGGTTTCCTTCTGTACAGTATGGCCAAGCTGCTGAAGTCACCTGCACAGGTGCTCATGGAATGCCAGAGAACAAGCTGATGCTGCAGGAGACCAACACAACAGCAAAACTGGTGCAAGGCATAACAATCACAGACCTGACGGACAGCATTAAGTGTCTGAGCTGAGTTTTGATTTAACTTTAAAGCACTTCATACACTTCAAACAAAGACATTTATTGGGGTAAAGAAGATACCTTAGTAAAAAGTTTAACTGGATCGTATCCAGTGGATTTAGCCCACTCCTTAGTTGAAACACGTTTGATCTCCCCATCTTCATTGGTTGCCAGTGCTCTGGCTTCTGCTTCTGCTGGCTCCCCTGTTAATGAAGTGATAACCAGTATTTCAATTAAAAAAGAAAAAAGACAATCCCATCCAAGTATTTCCCCCAGAGAATAACCAAAACTATGCAGAGACCATAACCTGCCCTTAATGCACCCAACAAAAGCTGCATTAGACAGTGTGCCTGCTCCTGTTTGCCTCTGCAACTGCAACTCACTGATTTAACTTGATGTCACCCAATTCCTTTGCTGGCAGAAACAGTGAACAACTGTTCCCTGTTAATTTTCTCCAGAGTGTTGGGATTTCACAAATGTCTAACCACCCCCTTTTAGGAGTCTCTTTTCCTGGCTGAAGCGTCTTAGCTTGGTTAGGACTTCAACATGAGAAGAAAAAAACCCAAACCAAATCAGCCTCCTATCTCTGGTTATTCTTACAGAAAAAAAATCCACATACAGATGCTAATAATTTTTTTCTTTCTCAGTCACATCCAACAATTGCTATCATGATTTCTAATAAGCAACAGGTGGCTGTTTTCATAAAACTATTTATTAACATCTTGACTGAATGAGAAAATCAACTCAGAGACCATCACCTTACATGTGAAGTTGTGAATGTTCCCCTCCTTTCATCAATGTATCATTTGCATTATTTCACATTTATCTGCCTCGTGTCTCATTGCCCATTGTATCACTCTGTATTGTGAATCTTGCTACTACTTTTTGCAGTTAGTCCTCATCTTTGTTATTCTGAGTGACTTTGCTTAATCACCTGTGCTGAACTGCACACATCTCCCTCTGACACACTCCTTTAATCACCATTTTATCTCTGTCACTCAAGTAGTTTGTCTGCTTCAAGATCTTCACCTTTTTTGCTCCCCTTGGCTGTTTATCTCCCTCAGGTTTCTCACAACAGCTTTTGAGGATGGTGTAAACCAGACAGATCTGCTCCTCCCCAGGTTTGCTGCTCCCTCTAAAGGACCCACAGAGCCATGCAAGGCACAACCTCCCTTTACAAAGGTTGCATTGACTCTTCCCTGACTGGTTTTGGCTGGGATAGAGTTAACTTACTTTCTAATAGCTGGTCCAATGCTGTGTTTCAGATTCAGTAATAATGATGATAACAGGCTGCTTCAGTTGCTGCCAAGAGGTTACTGTAAGTCAAGGACTTTTCAGTTTCCCACACTCTGCCAGGGAGCAGGAGCACAAGAAGCTGGGAGGGAGCAGGGCCAGGACAGCTGAGCTGAACTGGCCACAGGGATACTCCAGAGCTGAGCACATGAGCTGGGGGAGTTGGCTGGGAGGGGCTGGTTGCTGCCCAGGGACTGGCTGGGCACCCATCGGTCAGTGGGTGCTCAGCAGCTGCATCACTGCTTTGCCTTGAGTTTTATTCCCTCCCCCCCTTTCTCTCTCTCTCTCCCTTCATCCCAACTATTACTATCATTAGTATTAGATAGTTTTTTGTTTCCATTATGAGACTGCTCCTATCTCAAGCTGTGAGTTCTCCTTTCTGTCTGGTTTTCCTCCCTGGGGCAGGGGCAGTGAGAAGAGGCTGCTGGTTGGGGAGTGCCAGCTGGGGATAAACCCTGACACTCACACCCTCCTGTGACCACAGCAGCACCACTGCAGACACGAGGCTGCAGCTCAACCTTCCTGCAACTGCCCTGGGATCTCTGCTGAAATAGGAGGCATTGTGTCTGCTACCTTTCAAGTACCCCAGCAGACACTGCTTTAAGTTCCTTTATATGCCACTCTTTTTAAGACTCACCAATTTCATTCTGCACTTCCTGTATGAACAACCTTTCCAGTGATCACTATCTGATGTTCAGAGGATCCTCTAAGCTGTCCCTCTAAAAATCCATTTATCTACCAAAGGATCCAAAAGAAGCAACCAACAATGACGCTTATCCAACTCACAGTAACTGTGATTACTGTCCTTACAGAAAAATACTGAATATCTACAAAAACATCACTTAAAATGGGCCTATTTCCCATGTAGGTAAGTGCTGAAGTGTTGCAGGCTGGAAGAATTCAAGCACAACTCTGTAGTTCCTTGCAATCCCTCAGCTAGGAGTGGAAAAGGCAGTGATTACAAATATCCCTCAGTCCTCTGTTCAAAAGACGAGCCTCCAGATGCAGGGAAGGAAACCATCACTCCCAAATATCAAGGGAAAACAGGCCACCCTGTGAAAAGCAGTGGTATTTCATCTGCACTTCAAGCTCGCTTTTCACTCTAAGTTTTGGGCACGTGGGTAGAACTGTTTGCTGCAGAAGGAGCAGGAGACTCCACACATAACCAAAACTGTTCATCTGTACCATATCTGACAGCTGGATGTGCTAACTGGAACGTCAGGAATTGTGAGTGTATTGTGTTCCTCAGAGCTGCTCTCCCCACACCATCTGAGAACAGCTGGAGAACACCAGTGACTCTTGTCCACTCTGTTCTGAAGGGATCATTTTAATCACGTTTCAGGTTGCCCACAAGGGCCACAGTCCTGACAGGTTCAGCTACTGAATACTGTCACTTTGAAGAGTATTTTTTGCACATTCTCCATGAAAAAACCTCTGGTAGGCACTATGCATCAAGTTAACTAACAAACTGAAATTGTTTGAAATATCTAATAAGAGGCAGGATGAGAGAACTGGATTAGGCACAGTGTACATGAAGGTCTGTAAAGGAGACTACTGTGAACACTCCCCAAACTCTTGTTGTCCAGGAACCAGAATCCTCTTAAAAGAAAATGGAGTTTAATATGTAGAGAAACAAGTCATAATCTCTGAAATAGAACATTTCAGTAACAGTGTAATTAACCAGCTTATATCACACTCACAGGCAGCTTCAGGATCAGCTCTGTCAGGTGAGACTTCTTGATCAGCATCTTCTTCTCCAAACAACTGGCTATATAATAATTAAGAACAACAACAACACTAGAATTTCAACATACTGGTTAAAGACTGAAATATTTGTTAACAATATACATCCACTTGAGAATTCTTGCTGTTAGACTGCCACTTCATACACTGGTTTTGAAACTGCTGGGATTCATCACACGAGGACTTGACACTGACAGCACAAAGTGCTCAACACAGGAATGAATTTAGCAAAACAGTTCTGCAGAACTCACTCAATAGTTCACCCAGCTTTATATTTACACTGCAGTACTGAATGCATTTTTAGAACCTGTGGGATAGCCAAGATTCCAACAAACTTTACACATGTTAATACGCGCATTAAACTGAAAAATGTGCTCTCTTCACACAAAGTTGAAGAATAAAGTAACCTCAACCTACACTGCTGTGTCAAACTACTCTGCCAGAATTTTCTGTGATATTAGAGCCAGGCCTGAGGACTGATTGACCCTCCATCTTTCTACTAAAAGAAAAAAAATAACCACCCCAAAACCCAGATCAAGGAACTGGAGATTTGCATTGTAATTTAAATTTAAAATTAATCTAAAATCCATTTTAGTTCATTAAAAAAGCGTGTCCATTGTATTTGTCTGTAGGTTTAGAAACCAGAAGAGTGACCCACAGTACCTAGTCCCTTTTAAAAACATCACTTACTTGAACAAATACTTAGCCCACACAATGCAATGGATAGGCTCTGAGGGTGTATTTCGGATTGTGCAGCCTGGAAAAGTCTTCTGAGTTGGTTTAGGCTGACATTCATAACATTCTGTCACTCCCTGGTGAAAAATGAAGTATTTACTTGTCACACTGAGAGGGCTACAGACAGTATAAGCTATTAACAGATGAACTGTAACTCTATCTCAAACCAGCCAACTCCCTGTTGTCCAAAATAGCCAATGACAGGAGTAACACACAACCTAACCTTTTTGATAACTGTCACTTGTCCAAGGTAGCCTGCAGTTCCACTCTCTATAAGAGGAATATCAGCAGCCAGACACATCCTGTTCACATGGTTACGGGCAGCTGCAAAGCAAGAGGTTTTGAAGACAAAAGTGGAATAATTAGGAAAAGAAAAGTTTCACTTCTCCAAATTCAGACTAGCTTCCCATGCAAACACTGATCCTTAATCTGCCTTGCTTCATTACAGAGCACTGCACCATTGTCACAAAGGCCATTTTCCCATTAACACAAGATGTATTTACATTATTAAACACAGCAAACTCAACTGAACAAAGCTACATATGTACCCACAACACTCATCAGTTCCCACAAAGCAGTAAGGTAGTTAATGTTTGCTTTCAAAACACCTGCAGGAGCACTAAGGACCCTTCCAAGTCCCCAGCACAGCACAGAAGCCTCAGCCCCCCCCAGGGGGGTTAAGAGGACACTTGTTACTTAGTGCTGAGAGAGGAACCCATTACAGCTGTGCTTCTATGAACAAGCAACACGTCCCAGTACAAAATCATAGTGGAAACTTCACCTCTGTTATCCAGAGCATTCATAACCAAGGTAAACTGGCGGAAGAATTCTACGTTATAGTCAGGGCTACAGGAGAGAAAAACAGCACTTGAAATGCCACATCAGGGTTATTATGCCACAACAGAAACTCTACACATGCAAAGGCTGCACTCATGGCCACGTGATAAATTACACGTGTTATAAATTTAGCTAGTCTTTAACTGCCCCATTTGTCTTCTGCCCCTTTTAAAGCTGGGTGACAGCAGGAATTTTATGCTGCTGGAAGGAAGCTACTGCAATTAGTACTAATTTGACCAATGAAATGGGCAGACAAGGAAAAGTGATTAAACTACTCTGACCTAATGAGTAAATTGGCTGAGCTGTGGTAACTGACCTTAAAAACCATCAGCTGTGGCTAAAGCATGCACACTGTAATTACCATAGCTCATCAGACTGTGGATAATTCATTAGGCTGGGATAGCTGCACGGGTTTGACTGTGCCCCCAAGCCCTCAGGAGCCGAGATAGGGGATTTGAAACCGTGACACTTCAGCGCCTTTACACTGCACTTCTCTGATTTAAAGAAGAAGGTGGAAAAGAAGAAACAGTAAAGAGGAAATAAGATTAAGCTTTACTGTTTCAGGAGAAGGATGCAGTGAGTCAGTGTTTCATCAGAGCCATAGTAACATCAGCCTTCAAACCTCATGTTACAGAATATCCATGTTTAAGAAACTGGACAAATACAAATGGGAAACAGCTAAGGAAAATCTACATAATCCTGTGCACTGCTCATTGACTGCAGATCACAAAGACTAAATTTTAACAGTCTGGGGCATGTATAAGCAACACTTAGTTACCTACTCACACAAAGGACTTATTTTTTTAATCACAGACTCAGCATTCTTGTTTCTTTTAATTTAATTATTGCTCAAGACATTAGGGCATCCTCACAGTGCAGAAAATTATATGGCAAATGTTGCTAATAAAATGAAAGCCAGACACAGGCAAATGACTGGAGCTTACTACCAGAGCTTAAAACTCATGCAAAATCCACACTCCCACTCAGGTGGGGGGCAGTCTCACATTTACAGCTATTTCTCCTTTGTAAAATACCTTCGAGCACACCATTGTAGCATTTAAATAACACAGTACTTGCAAATCAAAACATATAATTAGAGCTTAAAACCAAACATACTTCATGATGCTATCATGGTAAGCTATAATATTAGCTTCTGGACAAAACTGTAACACGCTTTCCTTGGCAACCTAGAAACAAAACAAAAAAAAAGAAAACAAAAAAAACACTTATTATTTCTTCCTTCCTTCTAAGACAGACTTGATACCAGTTGAGTATCGAGTAAGTTGACTACCTTAAGAGATTTAAATACTTTCATAATGAAATGCTGTGGATAGCCATGGTCAACCAAAACTTACCTCTTCCCAGGAGAAACTAAACTGTGACATGTTTCTAACACTATCCATACAATAATATTGAGCAATAAGACTCGAGCTTTGACTTTTTCCTCACCTGTGACTTTGATCTTCCAACATGTTTCTTTTGAAACAGAAACTGTCTGTTGAGATTGCTGACATCAATAGTATCCAAATCAATCTATGAACACACAAGAGAGGCGTTTCACTTTCACAGAAACAAAAGGAACAAAATCATTTCAGAGAGTTGGAAGAAAAGGCGACTGACCAAAACGCAGACCCCTTTTCGGACCTGCATTCTGGTGTTACATCTGCCCTACAGCAACTGGAGAGGCTCGAGGGATCACCTGATGATCTTCAGGAATCCCACCCTGAACACCACCCTGGGCTTCCCCAAGGGCCAGGAAAAGCTGCTCCAAACCAACTGGAACTTCCACTTTATGAATGACCATGGCTTTGAGCAACTGACTCAGTAAACCAAGGGCTGCATCACCATTTTAGACACACTGTGGGGCAGAAGCTCTGTCTCTTTGTCACAGGGCTGACCAAGTGCATGCTATAAAGTCATGAAGTCTTCTTACAAAATAAAACAATCCAGTCGCAATCAAGACATGTAAAAACTTCTAGCACAGAACGCCTGTGGTGTACAACCTCAAAGGATGCCATGTCTGCAATTCCCCTAAAAAACATGTTCCAATTTATTAATAAATGCACAGGAACAGCATAAATTCAGATGTCTTTAGCCCCCACCACAAGAATTAAGATTTATAACTTCAACATTTATTCCTCACTACTTTTCTGCTGTTCCTCTGATCAGCAACTCTTTCTGGAAGGCCTCTCCTGTCCTTCACATTTGTAACCAGGAGAGTGAGACAGTTTTTCTGAGCATCAGAGATATTTCTCCCCAATTCCCACAGACAATGCTGACAATACTCAACACAGTAACACTTTCACTGCACAGGGAGTACTGTCACACTGACTGTGCAGGGTGAAGGGAAAACATGACCTACTGAGGGTGTTCTCATACAATTCTGAGTTTATGAACCAAACCTGAATTATGAAAAAAAGCAGGGAACACGCTGCCTGAACATCCTTAGCATGCAAGATGCAAACTCCAAGATTAAACTTCCTGTTTTCTGAAGGGAGTATCTTTAATCTAAGGACTAAGCTGTAATATACAAAAAACTGCAATAGCTAAAGAGTTTTATTTAAACATTAAATAAGAGGACTTGTGGATATAGAGCAAACAGAAAAGACACAATGCTTTAGAAAAGTATATAAAGCAGAGACTGTTAATCTTTATTACCTGTAGTATCACAGTAACCACCCATGGCCTTGTATCTTTTAATGAAAACACATTGCTACTTCCTTTCTTTTCTCCTAAGACACACTCAGAAAGCTTGTTTAGTCCAAAGCCAGAAAGCCCAAGAACCTCAAGGGAAAAAGTTAAGTGCAAAACTCTGTTAAAACTTCCACTACCCAGAAAAACTGAGTATTTTAACTGGGGACACCAAGAAAGTGACATCAGGTACTGCTGAAAGCAGCAAAAACAGGGCTAAAGGAAGCAAAGGAAGTTTTTCTCCAGAGAGAAAACTTGACCATTAGATCTCAACAGAAACTTCAGTCTAGCTAAAAATGATGAGAATTGAACAGTCCATTTATTAAACAGCTTCTACACTGCTCCCATTTTTGTCTGCTGGAAGGAAAGGCATCCAAACTTCTTAAGGATATACACTCCTGTTCTCAATTCAGACTTGGGTATTGAGTAACTTCATTTTGTTCTCCGTTCATGAGGACAACAGCCTTTCAACACAGCATACTTGAGACACATATTTGTGAGTTGTCTGGTATTCAAAACTACCCATTTTTTTTTTAGATTAATAGGTTTTCAAAAAAATTCACAACCTACTTATAGAAATAAAAAGCATTTTCAGATGTTCAAGTTTGTCAGTATTTAATATCCAAGGAAAACTCTCAATATCACAAATACTGACAAAAGCAATACATTCTAATAGTAAATTCCCTGTGTAACAATTATTTTTGCTCTCACCTTGCCTCCTATGCATTCCCATTCCCATTCCCTGTGTAACCAACACATTACTGTCCTGCATGAAACACTGCCAATGATACTGTTAAATGAAGACAGCTCTGATCCAACATGTACTTAAGTTAATGGAGTCCAACCAAGACAGCCTGGAAAGAAATACCAACCCCCAAACTATAACAAATAATAAGCATACCCCGTTGAGATTTATGCCTAATGAACAACTGGAAAATCAGGAGCTATTAAACCCTTTCTATTCTAATGGGCTGCAGGGATAGAGAACTGAGCAAGGCATGGGAAAGAGGAGGGGAATGCTGCAGAAAGGGCAGGCTTCATCTCTCCTGCAGTTTATTGCCCTGCTACAGTGTTCACCCTGCACAGGCTCCCAAGCCAGAGGGACAATTTGGAATTACACTTAAACACGCTCTACAAGTTTAAAAAGTATTCCAGTGGAAAAGCCTGAGTTGGGGGAAAGACAAGACAAACCAGCAGCTGCATCTCCCACCAGGTGATACAGTTTTAGATCCGAGCTGTTCTGCTCAGCCAGTCTGACTGCAACCCCAAACTCCTGCAGCCTGTCACGGCAAAGCCCCCGATGGGCACAGAGGTGCTCAAGGAACAGACTGTGCTGGACTGGAAACCATACGGTGTTCCTGACTACAGTAAGGAGCCAGTAAAGGTCTGGATACCGGGGAGTCAAAGTTTTGCCAGCAGCATTTCCCTGCACCCCGTTTTCACTACCCCTACCCCCCTCACATCTGCCCTGCCCACACACTTCCAGGGGTGTTCCTGCCCAGGGGGGGTGTCCCTGCCCAGGGGGGTGTCCCTTCCCAGGGGGGTGTCCCTGCCCAGGGGGGTGTCCCTGCCCGGGGAGTGTCCCTTCCCAGGGGGGTGTCCCTTCCCAGGGTGTCCCTGCCCGGTCCGGCCCTGCCCGGTCCGAGCCGGCGATGGCGCGCAGGCCGCGGCCCTTTGTGGCGCCCCCGGCCCGGCGGTGCCGAGCTAAGCGGTGCCGTGCCGGGCTA
>VXBX01003955.1:76052-89787 GCA_013400415.1 Scytalopus superciliaris | reverse complement strand
CCACCCCTGGCTCTGTCACCCCCGGCAGTGCCACCACCAGCTGTGCCACCCCACTTGTGCTTTGTTCCCTGTCTGCTTTGTTTTCACACACTCACAGGATACCCCAGGTTGGAAGGGACACCCCCGAGGATCTCTGAGTCCAGCCCTTTAGTGACTGGCCCACGGAGGGATTTGTACCCACAGCCTTGGCATTGTCAGCACCAGGCTCGAACCAACCCAGCTCATCTCATTTGGGTACCAAGACCTCAGGGTGAGAAACACGGCATGGCCAAACCCAAACCAATATTCCTGTATAGTGTGCTTCTCCTGAAGTAAAAATTGGGGAATTTTTATTCTCACAAAAAGGATATTTCCTGACAAAAACAATACTTTTCCTGCAGGGTGTAGGAGACTCGGTGCTGTGTGTTCAGGGGTGTTTGGCATAGTGTTGCAATACAGTTGCAACAATGAAGAGAGCATTTATCAGCTTTTGTAGTGTGCAAACAATATTAAAGGGTGGTATTTGGGTGTTAGCTATATATTTAATGCTTTTGAAAAATCAGGAGGATTTATTGTCTGTGTCAGCTCACCTCTATAATTGAAGTGTGATGTGGAAAGGAGGGACCAGAATAGCTGACTAGGAATAAAGGAGATTTGCTGCTCACACTAAGAGGTTGTGTTAGTTTTATGTAGGTTGTAGGCTCTGTCTTTTTCTTTTTCTATTTTTTTTCCCAAGGCTCAGCAGCTCTTGCCCCAGAAAGGCAGTTTTGCAATTTTAAATCATGAGAATTCTCAGTTGTCAGAGACAGCATGTCATAGAATCATGTTATACAATCACTGAATGGTCTGGGTTCTAAGAAACCTCAAAGCTCATCTATTCCCAATCTCTGTGCCATGGGCAGGGACACCTTCCATTATCACAGGCTGTTCCAAGCCCTGTCCAACCTGGCCTTGGACACTCCCAGGGATGGGGCAGCCCCAGCTTCTCTGGTCACCCTGTGCCAGGGCCCTCACAGGGAAGGATTTCTTCTGCATTTCTGATCTAAACCTCCCTTTTCTTTGCTTGAAGCCATTGCCCTTGTCCTGTCACTACATGTCCTTGGCAAAAGCCCCTATCCATCTTTTTGGAGGCTCCCTTCAGGCACTGGAAGGGGCTCTAAGGTGTCCCCAGAGCCTTCCCTTCTCCAGGCTGCACAATCCCAACTCTCTCAGGCTGTCTCCATAGGAGAAGTCAGTGCACACACTTACCAGATGAGCAGACATTCTGTGCACACACATACAGTGCTGCCTGGTTTAGCTCCTCTTGAAGGGAGCAGGGCAGGACCTTGGAGGTTTGTGCAATACAAATCTATCATCTTGAAATTATATTGCCCTTGCAAGACATGTTAGATAAAATGAAGGAGGAGGGGCAGATGCTCAGGAGAAATTTCTGCTCAGCAAAACAGCAGCTCTGCCAACAGTTTCACCCTGCCTCCTGATTTCTGACTGGCAACAGAATTTGGGAAAAAAGATGTAGGAAATCCCACTCTATTTCTTCCAATAAAGTAATTGGAAAGAAGGGATGGCTGGCTGGTTGCTCTGGGACATTATTAGCTGTGAATTCTCCCAGAGATATAGAGGGGGGAACTGATGATCAGAGTAGATCTGTGGAGATGCATAGCTGTGACATGCCAGCGTGCCCAGTGACAGGGCTGGGATTGCTGGAGCAGCCTGGGGACAGGCACAGGACACAGACACAGCACAGAAGGTCCTGCCAGCTCTGACATGAAGAGTTCAAGCCTTGCTTGTGGCAGCCCAGGCAGGTATGAGCTGGTGAGGGCACTGGGGAGGTTCTGGTCAGTCCGTGCCCAGTGCTGTGACCCAGTGCCAGCACCGTGGGGCTGCCTGAGGGCATGGAGAGCAGCCTGAGCACAGTGAGGAGCACCAGGCAAGAGACAGAAATGGTGGCCCCTGGACAGGAGCTACAGCTGAATTGAAGAGAAGGGGGTAGTGGAGACATTTTCTCCCTCTTCTAACATTTGAGAGAAGTTTTAATCCCAGGCACTACCCTTACAGACTCTGTACCACAACAGTCACAGCTACACTGTCTCTTATAAAACCAACTTACAGAGCAGAACATTTCTGTAGTTTCATTTTCTTTCCACAGAGGACATTTCTGTATCTACATCACACCAAAATTTCTGTACCACCACTGATACACTTGACATCAAAAGATAGGTTTACTTCCAAATTGGATCTTCATTGCTTTCACTTTATTAAAAAAATATTGCTGCTACGTTGTCTTCAGTCATGGGGGAGGGACAGAAAAACCTGAGCATTGGGGCAATCTGGTAGCTGCATTTAACAAGTGAGGGATCAACTGGAATTATTACAGTGAATAAATGCAAGTATGACAACTGTGAAGAAAAGGTGAAAAGAAAGGAAACAGAATTTTATCCTCAAACTTTGTTTCAGTAATTTCTTTGGCTATCCTAATAGCTTGCATATTATATGCATGTTCAGACTATAAATTATAACTCTGAATTGACCTTCTTGTTTTCCATTTGTTTCTTATTTGTATTTTCAAGCTTTCTCCAGAAATCCACCTTCTCTTCTTTCAACTTTCTGGCTTTCTTCTGCTTTAGATTTATCTGCAAGTACTCCTCATTTAGGTTGTAAGATGGCCATTCAACCAAACCCTCTCCATTAGGATTTCTGCAAACAACAAGAAAGAAAGAGTGCCCTTTTCAGGCTCAGGGGGATTCAATCACAGAAGTAAAGACTGAACCAACAAAACAGCTAATTCACAATAGTCAGTCCAGAGCAGTAACGTGTGCCATGACTCTGATGATTCTTACCCATTTCGAGCAAAGTTAGCCCAGTACTTCATCAGAGTTCTGCTAAGGTTCTTTTCTTCCTCTGTAACTTCACCTGAAAGGCAAAATACAGAATAGTTACTATGTGTGGCAGAAATCAAGGCATTGCTACTACAGGAGCAGCATTTCTGCCTGTGAAAATGCTGCAACAACTTCACAGTTGCAACAGAGACAAAATGTTAGTAACACAGCAGCACTTCATGGTGACATAATTCGCCTTATTCTGTAAATTGGGGGATTTGGGTACAAGGAAACAAGGTGATGTGCCTGTAGCTTTCCAGGAAGCCAGAACCAAAAAATCTGCATATGTCCTGCCAGCACAGCTCAAGGAATGAGCCACAGGGTTTAGTTTCCTGGATCTCATTCCAGCTTTGAAATTCTCCCTGTTATTCAGAGCATGACTAGGCCAAGATGTCTTCATTCTGATACAAGGTGGTGTAATTCCATTTCTCAGCCCTTCAAGAATATTCATTTATATGTAGTGACATGCAAGCCCACTGTATCACTAGATGAAAATAAATGCAGTGTATTATTAATTATAAGTGCATCTCAATACATTAAGAAAAATACTTGTTATCTTAATGCCCTCAGTAAATTCAGGCAAATAGGAAAAGAACTGTACAGTATTTTCTAGTGTAGGAAGTACATAATTTAAAAAATAAATACAAAATATAAGCAAATCAAAAGGCTCTAGTAACAGATTAACAAAGGGTTTTACAACATAGCTGGATTGCTCCAAAGTTCACTGGAGTAAAAGGAAGCACTTTCATTTAGATAGGCTTTGAAACAGACTATGAACTACTGTCCAAATGATAAAAACAAAAGCAGAAAAAATGGTGCATTCACTTAAAGTAAGTTGAATTTCTGTGTCTGTCAAAATAAGAACTGTTCTTAATTTATTTAATGGGAAAGGAAATACTCCATCCTGTTTTAGGCCCATGAAATTAAAGCATATTGCTGGATTCATAATATTCCTTAGGATGTGGCATCATGCACCTTCACTGTTCAGTGACTGGCACACTCATTTGGAATGTAGCAACCTGGGATTCTGCCTGAAGCAACTTGCTGAACCCCATGACAATTTTGGGAGTACACCCTTAATCCTCCCTCAGTGGGCTGGTTCCATTTCAAATAACACACTTATGTATGAATTGAGTCATGGGGCAAAACAGATCCAACTATTAAATCTTCCTGCAGAAAATGGAGCAGTGGAGTCCCAAGCCTTGCTCTGAACTCAACTGGAACACCCTCTGCCAAAGAGACCAAGTGCCCCATTCTCTGGAGCCTGGCAGCCCATGGGATTTCCTGGAAAGGAGGAGAGAGAGTGGCCTGAACCCCACAGGAAAAGAAGACATCTAGATTCCCTGCTTCCCAAACACCCTGCAAGCTTAACTGACCTTGCCTTCAATTTTTTGTTCACCCAAAGGTGTTTGGAAAATTCTTACTTCGTGCTGTTCTCATGACAATGAGTTTTCTAGTAAATGTCCTATTTATTAAATTATTGACAACATGTATAATTTACTGTGGTTCAGAATGAGCAAACTGTATGTGAGAGAGATTGGGGAAGACAGTGTAAAACAAATCCTAACAGGAGAAAGGGTTATGCTTTGGCTTCACTGCTAATAGATGCACTTCAGTCTGATTAAAATATGTAATAATGCCAGTTACAAGACTAATTTCTAAGGGAACATTTATGGGTATTTCTTACTGCGCAGCTGAATTTCACCAGCCAAAAAGGGTCCTCCAAAGACAAAGCCAACTTCATCTCCATGGTCAGCCTTCACATACTCTGGTTTGCTATCCCAGTATGAGCTGGGGCGGTGCTGAAACTCAAAGAAGTAGGTGGGAGCTCCAGACTCTAGAAAATGTAACATTCAGAGAGTTGAAGAAGAGATGCCTAAAGTATAGCTGGCATCAGCTGTTTAAACTACCACTTTAAACATGCCCAAAGCTTTACACTGGGCACACTTCTCATGCAACGTCATATTCAAATACATACTCTTATTTTTAATTCAAAATGAAGAACTCACAGCACTTACCAAAAAATCAGAGATTCACCCCAGGAAAACGTACAGAAAACAAAATAACATCAAATTATTTTCAGTTCTGGGTATATTGGCATGGTTTGCCTACACCATGAAATCTCCAGACCACAGAGCTGCTGACTTCCCAAGCAGCCATGGGCCAAAGGACAAAGGTTGCTTTGATATGTTTTAATTTTTAAGCCTGTATACTTCAGTTAGCAAACTTTTACCTGTGTTATCATGCTCTGCTCTCAATGTTTGGTGATTATGAGCACAGTGCAAGACACTGGTACAAAGATAAAGGCCCACACACAATCCTGCACACCCATCTCATTCTTCACCCTCAAGTTCCCAGTAGGAATCTCAAGATGGTCTGCCTACACATGACAGGATTTGTGCCTGTATCATTTGATCCAGCATTTAATAAGAGGTTTGAATATCCTACTGCTGCTCCTTAGCTTACCCCTGTGATAATTCAGTGCTTTAATGGCTGGCATGACAATTGCCATATCCCCCAGCAAGTCCACGAATCGGTCCCGTAGCTCAGCAGGGTCATCTGTGTCTCCTACATATTCATCTACTATCATGGGCAGAGACTCTGCTGGCAGATCCTGAGAGACAAAGGGAAACAGGAAACAAACATTATCACAGTCCCAATCAGCAGCTCAAATGTCATCTTTTTAACTTCAGAGATTCTGCAAAGGCACAAAGGTTCAGGACAGCACCCGAGTTGATGGGAAACCATGATGGGAAATAAATCATCTTCAGAGTTTTTTTGGGGGGAGGGGGAAACCCCAATACCAACATAAAAAACCAAACCAAAACCAACCAAAGAAACCAGCCCCCAAGCCCCTCAAACAAACAAAAGAACAAACCAAATTAAAAAAACAACCACAAAAACTCCCCCAGCCACCTCAGCTCAAATTTACACCAGGTTTATAAGGGTTAAAATTCTACAGGAAGCAACAAAGATCCAGCATTTTTTCCTGATAATACCTTTGGCTTCTCTTTTCTTCAGGAGAAAATACATGGGAACAACAAAAGTGTATTCTCTGAGTCCTTGAAAGATTTATGGACTATTAAGACTAGAGAGCAAGACCAGTTGGAGCTCCAAACACAGCCCAGGTTTTTCGTGTTAGGATTTGGCCCTTGGAAGATGCAGTTTAGAACTTGAGTGCCAAGTAACTACTTTAAAACCTGCATTTAATTTCCTGCAGACATCAACCCATCAAACCCATCAGCCAGGAGATTAGCCATGAACACCTGAGCATTAGGGACACCATTACAGTAATCCTACATACAAATACATAAAATAAAGATGTTGCTTCAGAGGTCTAGAAGGAAAAAGGCACTTCCCCATATCCCAGGCCTGACTCACTCCTATTTGTGTCTAACTCCATTCACTCTAGTCCTGTCAACTTTGCTGGGACTCTTCCCAAAGACCTCAGCTCTTAGTAACATTCTGACTCAAATCTGTCATATGCTTGAGAAAGAAAATTCACTTCTCAAATTAATTAGTGCAACAGGACTTACTGTCATTGGCAGGAAAAACTCTAAAGTTGAAGCGATTGATTTTTTATCTCCTATTTCCCTCAAACCTGTTATTTTTGTTGTCTGCACAGAAAAAGAAAAGAATGTTATTAGCACCATTGAACTTTCCCACTATTTTTAACATTATTCCACTTTATTCTTCCTACTGGTGTTTATGTTTTGAAGCATCATGGGCAAATGGGCAGCAGCTGTCCTGAAAAGCTTGTATTTACTGAAGTAAATATCCTTGGTGAAGGTTTATACATAAACCACTCATGCTAAGTAGTTTATCCTTCAATCAACATACATTAGGAAACTTTTAAGTCTAGAAAGCATTAGGGCAAGAGTTGAAGCAAAAGGCTTCTTCTGTCTCACAGGGTTATTAGAGATCTTTAAGGTCCCTGGCAGCCTCTCTGCCTCTAGTCCAACTGTTCGAGCCCCTTGAATTCAAGGCAGAGCTCCTTTTTTACAGCATTACATAAAACAACTCTTCTTGGCTGCAAAATAGATTAAAACAGACTTCCCTTTACACTGTTCTTCTTGGACTCAGTACCAGCTCTTTGAATACACAGAGGAACCTGAATGCTTGGAAATGAAACAAGAGGACACAAATCCATGTCCTCAAGTTTTGTGCAGTGACAACAACGGCTCATTTTTTGGAGTTACCCAGTGAGTTCCTGTGAGAAAGAATTTCTGGACACCTGCACCACCCCCAAACTGTGTCCCCAGGGGAGATTTTCACCTGAACACTTTATTTTGCAGAGTAATAATGGCACACAGGGGAAGCTGTTTGAGGTGGTCAGCATGTCTATATATCAACTCTGACTCCTGTGCCTTGGGGGGGAAAGGATTGGCTTCACTTTTCTTTCAGTAATAAGCCCTCGACTGTTGCATTTTTTCCCCTCTCTCTGCTTGGATGAGGGATTAAAATTATAGGATAAGAAAATACTGTAAAAAAATGGGTGTTCCAAGGATGCCCATGTAGTTTAACTTGCAGGATTGAGGTTGTCTCACTCCTTTGTGACCAGCTGGTTCTGGTCACAATGCAAGCAAAGTGTCCTTCCAACAATGCAAAGCCTTGTCCTACCAGCAAATACCTTCTCAAGTTGCCTCCACCAGTTAACACAAACATTAAATAAAGTAAATAATAGCCTTTAAATTACAGATCTAATATTCCAGCCAAATTCATTGTTGGTGACTCCTATCATAAATGGAACTGCATTGAATTCTTTTCCAGCCAGTATCTCTTGAGGTGTCTTATGAAGAAATACTCCATCCAAAACTATGGGTAGAAATGGGATATCCTGAAGGAGGAAAAAAAAAATCAAATTACTTGTTAATAGTATTTTCAATTTTTCCTTCAAATCATACACGGAGTCCACATTACATGTTTCAAGAGCAAAAAAAAGGACTTTAAGACATTTGAGTATCTACAGCCACTGCAACAAAAATGTAGTTTGGCACAAGAGTATAAAATGCAAGCCTGGTTGGCTCAAGGTATGGAGCACCACGATGGTTTCCTGCTCCTGGGCTACTTCTCAGTGCCATTAAAACACATGTATGCTCAAACCCTGCTCACAACTTCCCAGGTGCTGTGACACTTCCCCGGAGATTCCAGAGAGAAATGATGTGAAACTATTTCAATGTTTAGGAGGTATTTTGACAAAGGCAAAGAAAAACGGACCCTGGAGCAGAGGAGCAGTGAGCTCTGGTTGAGCAATGCGAGTGTGCCATTCAACCCCCGTGTTACTCTGTGAGGTGCCACCTACCGTGCTGTTGAAGACGATGTGCTCTGCCTCCTGCTTCCTCAGGCATTCTATCACTGACAGGGAACTGCTCATGTCGCACTTAAATGTGCTTGCAATTTTCTGAAAAGTGTGAACAGACACAAGGACAGTTAGCCGTGGGGTGGTCTTTGAGGGATTTATAAACAGGAACTTATCAGACACACACTACTGTTAATAGTTTTATTTAAGGGCAGATTTAAGTGAGCTTGATAGATTATTTGAGTATTTTATTTTGCTAGAAATACTACATTTCACTCACAAAGGGAAATGATTCTGGTATACTTTTCTTTCTTGCTATATTTCCATTCCCTGTTCTACAACAAACCTTGCTGTAAAGATAATACAAGGTTGTAGCATAAACCAGATAAGGAAAGAAAATTCAGGAAAACAATTTATGAGACATTTGCATTATTACTACCTGCTATTACAGGAAGAGAAATGAAAAGGCACTTATAAAGGAGTTTTATTTGAAAATATTGATTTGTTGTCTATTTAATAAGCTTACTGCACATAAAAGCCCTCCATAAAAGACCATGGCTCAATAAAAACTCCTGTGAATTCTTATTAAACCTTCCATAATAAATGTCATAGTTACTGTATAGGGTACAGTGGGTATGGAAATGGACCTTTGCCTAGCTTGGCATGTGTGTAACTGAAAATACCTACATCAACCCACAGCTGTTATAATCTGTACAGTCTATTTCTAACACCAAACAAGGCTGAAAATAAATAGGTATGCTGTGAGAACAAACTTGATCAACTCTGTTGCATAATATGCAATGAGATTTTCTCCTTTTTCCTTTTAACCAAATAATCACATACAAGTATTCTATTTTAGGTTATAAATGCTTTAAAATGCAAAAAACCACGAGCCTACCTTAACAGATGTTGAAAGCTGTAAATCCTTATTGGGGGGAAGTAGAATTCCACTCTCTGATATTGCTTTATGAAAGAGACCCTTCGACAAAGGAGACAAAACCTGCCAAGAAGGGAAGAACAAATAGTATTCTACATTAATATCCTTATCCCATAACTTCATGCTTGACTAGACTCTTGGATTCAATGGGGAGTTACACATTGTTATTTGCTTACAGGGCAAGGCTCCAGCCTTAGCACAACGTGCTATTAATCTTACTGTCAAAAATCAGGTTCAGCACGAAATGTGGCACTAAATGAGGTTTTGAAGACTTTTTTTTTCACGAGTTTACTTTCTAATTTATCTGCTGGATGCCTACATGTGCAAAAACAGAGCAGGATCCTGCAGATACACCAAAGAGTGTGACAGATCCTGGATCTCCACCAAAGTGCTCAATATGTCCTTGGATCCACCGAAGAGCTGCCACTTGATCCAGGTAAGCCCAGTTCCCACGAGCGTGTTCGTCACCAGTGCTGAAAGAAAAGCACTATGAGCCAAGGAAGGGTAATAATACCAGGATAAAGTATATCTCACATTCTGTGCAAAGTCCTGGAACAAACCATGGAGGCCTTCAGGCAGATGTCCGTGGGCATTCCTGGACTGGGAGTTTATGTTGCCAGTGGTTTATTTCACCCTAAATGTTACAGCTTAAGTTTCTGTATTATTCTAAATTGCTAGGAGCTAGGAATTAATTTTATAATTTATACATTTGCAATTTTCTGAGTAAGAATTTTTATAAAACAGTTGCTATGAAAGATAGAAAGGCACAAAGCAACTTTTCTTAGCTCAGGTTTTATAGAAATCGAGGCAGCAGACCCCTGTCCTGTGATTTCTGGCTGTAGCTCAGTGTCATAGAATTTCTGCACTCACTCTGTGAACCCACACTAGTCCTAACAGGAGTTTCAATGAGGATTGCAATGCAGGGCACAGAGCAAAATAAGGTTAAAACAACACATAAATCTCACAGGAGATGTTAGCAAACTCCTTGCACTGTAACTAGCCAACACACCAAGCAAGATTCACTTGAGCCACAGGAAGAAACTACAGTGAGAAGCTGAATGAAAGGTTAATTGGATTAACACTCTATATAGAAAATGGGTGGCTATTACTCTACTTACTTACAGAGGGCCTTATAGAAAGAGATCATTACATGCTACATGTGCATGAGAAACCACTACATTTCATCTGCTTCCCCAGTAACTTGTCTCTGATCAAACCATTACTTGTTCTGTGTTAAATGGATGGACACATGCTTAGTAGAAATTAAAGGTATTGAGAACAAAACTGAGAGGCATCAAAGGCACATTAAAAAACATAAAATAAAATATCCAAATGCTTATTCACTAGAAACCTTCCTAGTGGAAGAAAGATAAGATGCACTGAAGTGCCTCACTTAGGAATACAGATATGTGTAATATTTGAACTTGGAGACATGCTCGGTGTGACTTCATGTCAGAAATCAAAATCACAGGGTGGTGGGCACTGCCCAGGCTCCCCAGGGCAGTGGGCACAGCCCCGAGGCTGCCAGAGCTCCAGGAGGGTTTGGATGATGCTCTGGGGCACAGGGGGTGACTCTTGGGGATGGGCCTGGCCAGGGCCAGGGGTTGGACTTGATGATCCTGATGGTCCCTTCCAACTGAGAACATTCCACGTGTTTCTGTGTGATTTGGCCCAGCAAGGTGTGTGTGGCCCCCTGACCCACAGCCCTTCACAGCCACACCAAACCAGCTCCCCTCTCCTGGCTGCTCACCCCTCCACTGAGGGATCCCTGCCCTTTACTCTGGATGAAAGCAAAGGTTTCTATACAGAACCAAATCAGCCCAGCCATGATTTGATAGCAGGCTGCAATCAAATGACAATTCAAATGGGATTTACAGACAGTTCTTAAGGCTCTGAAGCCCTGATGTCAGTAAATTACGTACATTGAAACCACTCTAACAGTGGGAAGCTGGTATAGAAGTTCAGCTAATTTAGCAAACAAAACTACCCTTTAAATATTCTTTGAACATGACAGGAAGTACTTCATAAAAAGTGAAATAAGTGATCTTACTTGAAATATCCAAGGAGTCCAAGTCTGTACTGAATTATTACTACGACAACATTCTCGTAGGCTGACAGTGCAGAACCATCATACCTGGAAGAACCACCAAATATAAAATTGCCTCCATGGATCCACACCATTACCTGAGGGAAAAAAAGGGTGAGACACACTTTTACACACTGGTTTGAAGATTTCATTTGGAAAGGGAAAACAACGTCAGAGAATTAAGAACTGCAAGTCACTGAAGCATGATGGCAGCTGGATTTTAGGTTGGTGGACTTTGAATTTTACATATTAATATTCATTCTGCTGGTGCAGCATCAAATTTTCAAAAGCAATTAAGCCTCTTAGGAGCAACCATTAGATACAAACTTTGTACTACACAGATTTCTACAATGGATTTACTTACAGGTAACTTGTCCTTCTTGCTTGAACCAGCAGGGCTGTAAACACTGAGATACAAACAGTCCTCAGAAGTTCGGAATGCAATGTGTTTTTCTTTAAAGTTTCTCTCAGCTATTTTCAGCATGGACAGATCTTGAGGACATCTTCACAAAAAAAAAAGGAAGCACAATTATTAGTGATGAAACTGCAGTAGCATCAGTGTTACAATGAAAGAGAAAACACTCTTTTGCCTCAAGGGTTGAATCCTCACGTGGTGCATGAACTTTGTGTTACTTACACACAGTTAGAGGTGCAGCCTGTAAAAGCACAACTCTACACCTGGACTTGAAACGTTCCAGCAGTGGCAGCACATCCACCACCAGCCAACACAAGGTCCTTGCCAACCACCAGCCCACCACCCCCAAAAACACAACCCCACCAACCCACACCAGCGGGTCCCAAAGGAACTGAACGGCTCTCACAGTGGTGGGTGAGAAGTTGCATCTCTCACATCATTCCAGGGCTCAGGTGGTTCAGGGGGGGAAAACCTCAAGGATCCAACAGGGGCTTTTGCAAAAGGAATCCCAAGGAACACATTTACAAGTTTGTCTGTCCCCTTCACGTTTGCTTGTCTCCCTCTGAGCCGTCCAAGGGCAAGAGTCACTTCTGGGTCAGCACCATTCTGTCCTAAGTAACACACAAGGTAAAAAACCAGAAACTATAATGCATCTTCATAACTATCAGACAGACTTTTCAATAAAGTATTTTTAACTGACTGTTTAATTTAGAAAATTTAAGCTTATTCCTTTCAATTTTGTTCAGTTTTCATGTTGCTTTTGTGTAATGACAGACACTCCCTGCCAAACCCTCCCGTAGCTGGCTCTGCCGGTGACACCAGAAACTGGGTAGGACAGAGTTTGCTCACCATGCATAAAGCTTAAAAGCAAATTCCAGAGCAAACAGCAAAACCATTAATATTTTCTAAATTTATCATTCCACAAAATCTTAAACATATTTTTGTTTAGATAATTCAGAAATATGTTTGCTTTCTACTTCTAGAGAAGACAGAAAGCCTTATTTTCATAAAATCATCTCAGAAATGGTTTCATCTCACAAAACCAGCAATTCTCGCATCACTAAGATACTTTTGCAGATTGTTACCAAAGCATAAGAGATTGAAAAAAAAATCGCACTTCGAAAATTAACTTGGTGGTGAAAAATCCACTTCCTCAGCAGCCATACCAACAGATGGCATATCTCACCTTGTGCTGCACACCCGAGGAACGCCGCGCTGCACAACAGGGAGCAAAGCAGAGCAAGCCGGCTTAGAGGAGCCATTTCTCACTCCGGGCTCGGGTGACTCGGGGTTTGGTGCGGCACGGAAGGGACAAAGGTCCGGTGCGGGGTCAGCGGGGCCGGGAACCAGCGGGGCCGGGAACCAGCGGGGCCATCTGCTGTCAGAGCACAGGTAAGGGCTGCACAGGCTCCGCAGCAATTAGAGGCTTAAAAGAAAACCCTTAAAACAACAAAAAACCCACCCAAAAAACCCCCCAACCCGACACAAAATAAAAAAAGAAAAAAAACCCCCATGCCTCCCCACGAAAGAAACCCCAAAACAATAAAACCCAATAAAAACCAACAAAACCAAACACAACACGCACACACCCCACCCCGCCTAAAGAAAACCCATCAAAAACTCAACCAAAAAGCCCCACAAAAACGCACACAAAATCCCCCAAACACACACACACAAACCAACCAACCCACCCCACAAAATACCCCCAGGACCCCAAACGACCAGGATCACGGATTACAAGTAACTAGAAAGCAACGACGAAAAACAAAATAAAATCGAACCAGCTAATTCTTGCTTTAAGCGCCTTATAAAGGACTACATGAAGCCAAAACATGTCATCGCTACATTCCATCACTCCGCTTTAAGTCTGCGTGGTTTTTACACGCAGTCTGACTCTCCACAGCACCGAACCGATAAGTAACTTTCAGCTCCGCACCCCCGGCGGGCACCGCACCGACCCTACTGGCACCGCACCGGCACCGCGGGCACCGCACCGATCCTACGGGCACCGGCACCGATCCTACGGGCACCGCACCGACCCTACGGGCATCGCACCGACCCTACGGGCACCGCACCGGCACCGCGGGCATCGCACCGACCCTACGGGCACCTCACCGCGCCCGCGGGCACCGCACCGCCCCCA
>VXBX01003955.1:16478-57142 GCA_013400415.1 Scytalopus superciliaris | reverse complement strand
CACCCGCACATAAATAGGGGCGCGGAGCGGCGGGGGCAGCACTCGCTGAGGGAATTCCAGCGGCGGCAGGGGCGATACACGGCGGGGAACCCCTCACTCAGCCCTCCATCCCCGGCTGCGCGGAGCGCCCCTAGGTAAGCGCTGCTCTGCGGGCGGCTCGGCGCGGCTCTGCTCGGCTCGGCTCGGCTCTGACAGCTCCTCTGTCCCGGCGCAGCCCGGCTGGCGATGACCCTGGACCGCGGGGCCCGGCGGCGGGGCAGCACGCCCTTGGCTCAGCAGCAGCAGCAGCAGCCCCTGCACCGCCGCAGCGTGCCGGTGGACGAACGCGAGTTGCGCGCCGCGCTGCCGCCCGACGGCTTGGTGCGCTGCACCTCCTACAGCCCCGGCGGGGCGCACCGCGACAGCTGGGCGTCCGACTCCTCCGACTCCGGCACCTCCTCGGGCAGCGACTCCGACGGCAGCCTCTACAAGGTGATCCTGCTGGGCGAGCACGGCGTCGGCAAGACCAGCCTGGCGCGCATCTTCGGCGGCGTGGAGGACTGCGCGGACGCGGAGGAGGCCGGTGAGGGCGCGGGGCGGGCACCTCCCCACGGCCACCCCCGCCGGGGCACCCGCGGGCACGCAGGAGAGTAACCCCCTTTCCTTTTCCCCGTAGGAAATACGTACGACAGATCAATTATAGTCGATGGAGAAGAAGCGTCTCTCGTGGTGTTCGATATATGGGAGCAGGTACTTTACAGCTTTTGCTGGGTTTTTCCTGTATGGCGTGGTCTGTGATTCCCATTTTTTAAAAAAAGTATGCCGATTTCTTCACTCTGATAAATAACAGTAAGAATTAGAACTCGTGGTGCCTTTTGTTCTCTCCTGCAATTAATTTCTTTTAGCTAGGCAGGCAATTGAAAAACCTGAACAGAGCTGGAGTGAGAATCCCTTAATGCTTTGAGTGAGCAGCAGCTTACATGAGCAGCCCAGGGAATTACTGTAAAATTAGAGATTCACAATCTGATCAGTGCAGACCTGATACCATTTCTGGAAATGAGAATTTCTTTTGTGTTGCATTTTAAATAACAAAATAAACTATTGGAAAATTGGCTCACTTTTACTGACTCTTTATGATAAAGCTTAGAAAAATATCTTTAAGGTGCTTGCAATAATGAAATTATTACTCAGTGTTGAATAGATTTTTCAGTGCTGTAAATCTTTTTCTTGTCTTCTGTTTAGGATGACAGCCAATGGCTCCAGAACCACTGTATGAAAATGGGAGATGCCTATATTATTGTGTATTCAGTGACAGACAAAGTTAGTTTTGAAAAGGCTTCCGAGCTAAGAATCCAGCTGAGAAGAGCAAGGCAAACAGAAGACATTCCTATTATCCTTGTGGGCAATAAAAGTGACCTGGTCAGATCCCGGGAAGTCTCAGTTGACGGTAAGAAACACTGAATTTACACAGTAATGGCCAAAGTGCAGCAGCACAAAAAGCTGTGCAGGATCATGGCCAATAGAAATGGTCTGGGTTTGGTGTACAGAAATGCATGGTTGGAGGCACACTGGAGAAATCAAGGCAGCTGGTTCGTGCAGAGGGACTTGGTGCCACACAGAACAGTGGAGATGGTGGGGGGGCAAGATGTGGGGCTGCAGGGTGAGAGGAAAAATGCATCAGAGCTGCAGCTTTAGCACAGTGCTTGGTGTAGGACCTGCTTTTGGTCAGTATTAACTCAAGGGTTTCGTGGTATGCTCTGTGTGCAGCAGCACTTGCCAGGGTCATGATGTGGTAGCCTGAGCTGTGCTTTGTAAGGGACACGATTTGCCACAGAGCCCAGGCAGGCTGTGGAAAGGGGGATCCCAAACAGCCTGTGCAGCCCTCCTTCTTCTGGAAGTGATTCCGTCACAGTTGGGGTGAGCTGGTGGGGCCAGGCTCACAGAACTCAGAGCCTCTTTGTAGGTGTTCCCCAGTTGTGATCAGTGAGAATTTTCTCAGCTAGTTCCAGCTTGCATTTCAGAAACGAGAGCACATGAAGCTCTGCAACAGCACAGTATTAGTTCTGCTTATTTGAACATTTTGTGAGGGTTTTTTGTTTCTTTAGGGTTTTGGTTTGGGCTGGGTTTTTTTGTTGTTTGTTTTCCACCGGGAAGAATACTCTGAAATATTGGTGCCTTGATAATGAACCATCTCTTGCTGTCTGGTTTTGCCATTTCCTGTGTTAAATGCCTGCACAGGGAATTGAGCTGAGTTCCTCAGGAAAATTATCACTTCTTTCAGGCTGGTGGCAGTGGATGTTTGACCTGCCCTAGTTCTGACATCCGTGCTTCCCTCAGGTTTACAACTTTGCCATTATTTACCACAGCTGACCATGGAAATTTGGGCTGCAGCAGTGTTCCAGGGTTGAGTGCTTATGTCTGGAACACGGAGCATCTTGCATTTCAAATGCAGCCCTAGTCAGATCCAGTGGTGCACAGCTTCATGACCTCTAGTGATGTGTTCAGTGACTTGACCTTGTGGCCTGGATCAGCTTCATTTGCTGTTGCTGTGGAAAACTCACTTGTTACAGCAAGGCAGAGGTGCAGAATTGCTCAACAACTTCCAGAATAAGATCCATTTCTTTCTGTACCTCACACTGTTCCTTATCAAACAGCAAGTGTGCATCCATGTGCCTGTCCTGTGTCAGCTTTAGCTCTTCAACAGTACTGGGACAGTCTGCCTGAAGGACTGTTGCTGCTGTACATTCAGTACCACTGGGCCAGTGAGATTTCTGACCATATCACAACAGAACTAGGGGGCAAAACCATGAGAGCCAATTTGGACTTTACTGCTGTGTAGTAAAGCTCTTTCCTGGCTTTGAAGGCACCTCCCTTACTTAAAGTCAATTTTTTTTTTTTTTTTCTGCCATATATAAGGAAGAGAGAATGCCCATCTCCACTCATCGTCCCTTTTTCTGTTTCCCTGCAGAGGGACGGGCCTGTGCTGTGGTGTTTGACTGCAAATTCATCGAGACCTCAGCTGCCCTTCACCACAACGTCAAGGACCTGTTCGAAGGCATCGTGCGGCAGATCAGGCTGCGCAAGGACAGCAAGGAGGACAATGCCAGGAGGATGGCCAACACAAAGAGGAGGGAGAGCATAGGCAAAAAGGCCAAGCGGTTCCTCGGCAGGATTGTGGCCAAGAACAACAAGAAGATGGCTTTCAAAGCAAAATCCAAGTCCTGCCATGACTTGTCTGTGCTATAGGAGCTTTCAGCAAGGCCGGCTGTGGCCCAGGGTGGTGAACAAGCCTTGGACTGTTATGAGAAGTGTGCAGGTGATCCTCGTGGTGATAACAAGAATGACTTGTTCACTGAGACTCTCGTTAATGCCTTAAGGTGCTCAAGCAAGCCTGGAAGTTACACTGCAATGCTTCATTGATAAGTGGTTTAAGTTTCAATGTGTGCAAGTAAATGAACTGAGTCGAAATGTGTGGCTTGACGTGGCCACATTTTCAGTGTGTAAATATGTTCTATATCCTCTTGTCCTGTGGATACCAGAGATGCAAAGCTGAAGGATGATGAGAATCACCATAGACTTGTCTCGTTTGCAGAGCAAAACTTAACCTTGTACGCAGGCTCGTACACTCTTTTTAGTATAAAGCAAACAATGATAAACCTTTTTAAACTTAAATACGGGGAGGAGGGAGTAGAACCACATTACAATGGGAGAAGACAAATTATATATATATATTTAAATACAGAACAGATACCATTTTAAGAAGTTAATTTGCACTTCCATTAACTGTTATTCAATTAATTGGTTACTTGTTTACATGCAGATTTTATAATAAAGTATTATTTCCTGTTATAATAAACTGGGCTTTTCTCATTGTATGGATAAAGAACAAGAGAGCAGTATTTTTATACTGTTCTTTTTCAGATTACAGAATGTTATGCACAGACTATGCAGATTTACACATGATAAAATTCTGGAGTGTGATGAATTGGGAAAATCCCATGTCCCTTTCTTTATCAGGCAGTTTCTCTAAGAAGTAAACCCTGTTTTTATGAACACTCTATTTTAACAGCTCATATGGGAAGGGAGACCTTGACCCTTCGTATCATTGTTTATTCTCAACCTGGTTCCCATCAGCTGAGGCAGGAACAGGGCTCTATAAAATGCCTTTAGTTAGGTTCAAGTCTTGTGTTTATACTGATAAACTGAACCCTGTACTGTTTGAAATCCTGTCCTAGTTTGCAGGGCTTGTGTTACAGCCAATCAGCAAATGCAGGAGGCTGTTTTGTTCCCTTTCTGGGAGCAGTATAACTGTCTCACCTACCCCCAGTGGTGTACATGCCTTCCAGTGGTGTCCAGAAGTTCAAAGCAGGCTGGTAAGGGTGACTGAAGGAGCTGTAGGCTTCACTTGTGACTGTTGAAGCTTTCATGTTAATTTAGTGTGTTATAATCAATTTGTTCCCATGACTTTTCCCCAGTTGCTATTAATGAAGTTAAAAACCAGTCATCACAGTGGCAAAACCCGGACTCAGGACATTTGCTTCATCAATTCCTTTTCTTCTCCTGTCCCTGCCTGAATCCAGTTTGTCACAGAGATTGTTCCACTGCCCCAGAGCCCTGTTTGTAGGTTTTACAGGGGTGACTTTTCCCATACAGCAGGAAGAGGCATCAGCTCTTACACCTCCCACTGGGCTTCCAGAGCTCAGACAAACCACTCCCCACTGAGTTATCCCAGTGCTGGGCCATTCAGTTATCCCAGTGCTTGGGCCATTCAATTATCCCAGTGCTGGGCCATTCAGTTATCCCAGTGCCTGGGCCATTCAATTATTCCAGTGCTGGGCCATTCAGTTATCCCAGTGCTGGGTCATTCAATTATTCCAGTGCTGGGCCATTCAGTTATCCCAGTGCTGGGCCATTCAGTTATCCCAGTGCTGGGTCATTCAATTATTCCAGTGCTGGGCACTCATCAGGGAGCAGTTAATGCTGCAGGAAATCCCACCTGCTTTCCATAGGGAATGGCAGAATTAGTGTCTCCTGATGGACATAACTGGTTACATGCACAGGTTTCTTATGAAGAGAGGTGTTTACTTTGTGTCCTGAGTGGCCTTGAGGATTCTGTCCTGCTGTCAAAACTCACACTTACCTGAGGATACATTTTAGTTGGATTTGGCTTTTTTTCCCCCCTAGCCTTGCTTCCTGGCCAGCTGTTCCCCGTTATGGAACATCTGCCCCCTGTCAGAGTATGGCACTGTGTCCAGGGGAGCTTTGAGCTGGCAGCACCACAGCAATTCTGCAGCAGGAGTGTCCAGATGGGCATAAATGTGGCACATACCTATTCATGCGCATGCTGAGGTTGAGGGCAAAACTACGTGGTGTTCCCTGTGATTTTTGGTTGCCCTGTGCTTTCACAATGCCCAGGAGAGGACTGGCATGTCTGATTGATTCATGAGATTAAATTCTGCCCCTAATAAATACAAGGAGTGGAGTGCAAACCCAGAGTTTAAGACAGGGCATTTCACAAAGGGAAACTGATGTGTCTCCCTCAATGCTGCAGCATCACTGCAGCTGCAAAGCCTCTTCAAGGTCGTGGTTACCAGCTGTGATTTCTGCACAGTGACACACAAATCAGATGTTTTACTGTTCATGAGCTCCCAGCTTGGTTTTGGGCAGTTCTTCAGCCTAGGATTCTTCTGAGGGGCTCTAGCACATTCCTAGAGGTTCATTTAAACCATGGAAAATAGTTTGTATTTTGAAAGTATGTGCTATAGGAGACTGTGAGACAATACACTAGAAATCACTCTAAAGACATGTGGGCTGATGTAAAATGTTATTTGCTAATACTGTACAATAAAATACTTCCACAAATCCTCATTATATGGTTTTTTCATTCATTTGTTTGCACAGGTATCAGCACAATTCAGCCATGGTTCTTGAGAAGGGGAAGGGTTTGTTGGTACTGCAGCTCTGACAAAAAGCTGCTCTAGACCAATATCATATTCTGTGCTATAGAAGTATCATGAATACTGTTTTGCAGAGATTTTGAAGCTCCTGAAAGGTGTTCTACACAGAAAAAGAATTAATTTATTGGATGTTATTTAGTGGAATTTCCAAGCACACTTCTTGGAAGTTCATGTGCAGCACCAGCTAGAACTCATCCAAAGGACAAGTGTCTCTAAAATCCAACCCTCAAAAGCTTATCTCTGTCCTCAAACACTGGAGAGGCACCTGTAGTTTTTGTAATCTGAAATGTTTTGCTACTGTGGTTTCTCAGATTCTTGTCATTACTGGGGTGAATGTGTCATGTAAAGAGTAGTGATTCCCAGACAGCAGCATCTTCTCTAATTATTACCAGAGCAGAGTGTAAGGGGCAACAGTGGAGTGAGTTTTCTCACTTTTTGCCAATGCCCATCAGTTTTAATCTGGAGAGACAGTTCACACAGTCAGTTAATCTTCACTGCCTTCCCTGCTGCTGCCAGCTGAAGTTCCTACTACTGCTAATTGTGGTGGTGGATTCTGTGTTGGCACAAATCCATTTGGAACAGCTACTTATTAACAGCTCCAGTGGAAGGACATTGCCTTTTATATGTGACATGTATGTTAGGTAAACAAATCAAAGCCTCCTGGGCTTGCTGTTGCTAAAGTAGATTCTGTAAATTCTTCACCATATGAGAAACATGAAAAAAAATATCATTCCTCCATCTGCCAAAACCAAGAAGCATAAAGTCATGTCACATAAATATAGACAAAATGTTATCTGCTGGGGGAAGACTTGGCAACATGGAAAATGAAGTTTTACTCAGATGCATTTTCTCAAAATAGGACTAGAAAAAACAGGGCACGATCTACACAGTGACAGTGGATAACATCACTGTTCTTACTGCAAAGGTATAGTGAGCTGACAGTGATTAAGAATGCAGTCTATCATAGAAAATTGAGAAGATGTAGGCTAAAAAAGGTGAGTTAGTACTTGTATTATGCTGAAATTTGCTTTAGTGGTCTTTATTCCAAGACAATTTAAAAGTTTAATTTCAAATACATCACAGGGACCTCAAGGAGTCTGCAGTCACAATCAAAGGTGATGCCTGTGCCTTCCAGAAGATTCCTTTAACTTATAATTTACCACATGACCTCCAGCTTGACTCTGTCTTTGCATAAAGGAACATCTGAACTCCAGTACCATTGAGGCTATTAATCCCTAAAAACTGACACAGCAAATTACGTCAGCTGTCCTTGTGCTCTGTGCCGTGGATGTGGAACAGACAAGGAAGAGATGAAAGGAGAGAACAAATTCCAATTGCATATCTGCAAATAATATTTCTGTAACCCACTGTTCGGAATTCAACTGAAAAATGTACTCAGGATTCTAGCACTGGAAGGCAGGAAGCAGGCTATGAGATTCACTCCAGCTCCTAGTTCTTCATCAACAAAATAGCATCAGTTATGTCCCCCAAAAACGTTCTGGCCACAGGGTAAAATGGCACTGTATTTCCTAAAGACTTCCCTTCCCTTCCCTTCCCTTCCCTTCCCTTCCCTTCCCTTTTTTTTCCTTTTTTTCCTCTCTATAAATTTGCTGTCCCAATGAATCACTGGAAACCAAGTAGGAACCTACAGATTTTTCCTAATAATTCCCATATTTACCAGAGAAAATGAAGAAAATACTAATCTGAACAACAATTTATTGCTCAGAGACAGAGATAAATAGAATACATCTGAAAATATTAATTTTCTCACCCTCCAAAAAAACTTCCCCAAGTTCTGAAGCGGGGGTTGGAGAAAGGAAAGGATTTGGAGCATGAGTGTTCCTGCTCAGAATAGTCTAGCCAGACCCATGAAAATCTCCTCAGCTTGTTCATGGCAGTAAGTCCCATTTTCAACAGCCTCATTATAACAGCATAAATAATTCTTGTTAGGCTTGCAGCCCCACTGAAGGCTGTGACCCTCACTTTGGGAACGACAGTTTTCAGTTCAGCAGATGCTTTGGCAGAGCAACAGGAATTTTTGACATGTCTAAATTGGATTATTGTAATGCATTGTGCTTAACAAAGAGCTTTCAGGAGCTCCAGGTAGCAGGAAATAGAGACCTGCTAATTAAGCTGTCTGGCTCTGAAGGAGAACAGCACTTCAGGCCTGGGCTCCCCTGTGTTTTTAGGTGAAGTGATGATCTTACAAAGGCTGTAAATAACATTGGACTTGGCTAATGTAAAATTGCTTCACTTTGTTGTGTGTTTCTTGGCTGGCTACAAGGCCTGTTGAACACACAGCAAAGGCAGCAGCATGGCTTGGGTTTGGAGTGCTCAACAAGAGCCAACTCTGCCTGGCTCATGGCACCTCCTCAGGTGTCTGCTCACACCTATTGGGGTGTCTGACCCTGCAGGGGGGGCTGCAGCAGGGCCTCTTCATCCCCCTGCAGCTCAGAACTCACAATCCCAGAAGATGCTGAGTTGGAAGGGACCCACCAGGGCCATCAAGTCCAATTCCTGGCCCTGCCAGCCCCATCCCCAAGAGTCACCCCCTGTGCCCCAGAGCATCATCCAAACCCTCCTGGAGCTCTGGCAGCCTTGGGGCTGTGCCCACTGCCCTGGGGAGCCTGGGCAGTGCCCACCACCCTCTGGGGAAAGAAGAGCCTTTCCCTGAGATCCAACCTGAGCCTGCCCTGACACAACTCCAGCCATTCCCTGGCTCTGTCCCTGCTCCCCACAGAGCAGAGATCAGTGCCTGCCCCTCCTCTGCCCCTCCCCAGGGAGCTGTGCCTGCAGTGGGGTCTCCCCTCAGTCTCCTCTTCTCCAGCTGGACACACCAAGTGACTCAAACTTTAAACCCCTGCTGACTTGGTCAGCTGCACATCCCCACAGGCCTAGAATTCAGAGGAGTGTTCCCCACCCTCCATCAGTGAAAACAACAGTGCGACTCTTTGGGTATGACCAGGTGCCACACAAGTTTCTCACAGATCCTTCAGCCCTGGGGATCTCAGTGTAGGACACCTTTGTCACTCGATTTTCATGTCAGCTTGAGCTTTATCTCCTCAGCCTCCATGGCTGCACATTGTCACCTTCAGCAGTGGCTGGGGGTGGGAACAGGCAAGGGGCACTGCCCTGCTGCTGCACCACCTGCTGAGCATCTCCAGCTGCCAAGAGCTGTGACAGCCCCTGCTCCCCCTGCCTGGTGCTTTGCATAGTATTGTCTAGATAAAACCGGCAGGTTTGGCTGCACACAAGCCCCTGGTTAAGACAGCAGAGCAAATTCAATTACTCTCTCCTTGAATGTCAGGGGGATGGCAAAGGGAAGGGAAGTTTTTTAGCTAATGTGTGCATGGAGAATCAAAGGAAGAACTTGTGCCATCTGATGGTCACCTCTCTTTTTTAACCTATAGCCATTTTTTCACTGGAAATATTTTTGGCTGTGGAATATTGTTGCATTTTCTCTTCTGCCCTCTCACTATTCATGAGTTCTTGGATGTTTAGCCTTCCTGCCCAGTGCCATGTGGCAATTGTTCCTGGAAGTCTGACACATGAGATCTCAGGGAAAACAAGTTAGGTGAAAGATACGAGCAATAAAAAGGTTTCCATCAATTTGAAAACCACTAATTAAAACATTCTATGCAACAGATTAGCATTTCTGTGCAGGGGTTACAGCTCACAGTCTACAGCACTTTGGTAGCCCATTAAAGTGGAAAAGCTAAAGAAAACAAAGAACTCATTGGTTTCCATCAATAATAAAGTATTTTCTGTGTTTATCTTGCCACTCTGGAGCAGATTTAAAATGACTGTCTGTAACAAACTGCACTGACTAAACAGCAACTACAAGACCAGGCTGTTTTCAATCTGCCTTTTTGTTGTTACCACTGACAAGTTTTCACTTGGCAAGTAAAGACACTCAATTCTTACATATAATAAATACACAACAAATGCACCTACACATGGCCATTACCTGCAGAACTTATTCCTTTTTTCCTCTTCTGTAAAGATTCAAAAATAACCCTGAAAGTCTAAGCTATAGCACAGAGGGAAACAAGCACACAGATGAGGCAGCAGTCAGTGCTGAGCAAGCCAGTCCTGCCTCTTGCACATCTGTCTCATATTCACTGCTCTGGGCTCAGGACCTTGCAAAGCTCAGCTGTCCCTGCATTCTGCACATTCATCCCAAAGCTGAGCCAGTCAAGTATCAATTGAGTGGCCAAGTCCTCAAGCACAAAGATTTGGGCTGTGAATATCCCCACTGTCCCTTCTGCCTCCCCAGAGACTCAGCAGCAGAATGGCCAGCTCTTTTGAGAGGGGTGTCGAGGCTTCGAGGAAACAGCTCGTGGTATTCTGAAAGCATATTCAAAACCAAAAAGGAGCCAGGTGGCTTTTAATGAACAATTTTATACTCAGCCTTCAGAAAAGGAGCTGTAAATTAAATTCTTAGTTAAATCCCACAGATTCTGGCTTGATTAGTGATTGGTTCATTTTTAATTACAAGGTAAATGATTAACTAACAGGTCTTTATCATTTCAGTCCCAAAGTAACACTGCCCTTCCAGGGTGAGATGCATTGGGGAGCATTCCCTTTTAACCACAGGAATTGTGAATTGGGTGATTTTTCTCTCTCTTTCTTTCTGGACTGTGACCCCTTTAAACTCTCCTGTGCCCTCCCGTGGGAGTGGGGATGAGTGGGAATGACTGGCCTTAAATGTGTGCTAAGACACTCTTCATTGGAGGAGGCTGAGGCAGAGCAGATGTCAAGCCTGAAAGAACAAAGCACAGACAAATTTTGGCAGGAGTTTGGATGTTGTGGATATTGTAAAGGCAAATTAGTGTTTCAGGTGGTAACTTCAGACTTTCTTGGCTGGACAAAGACTTTTATGAAGCAAAGCACCACTTCCCTGCTGGAATTGCAGGGGAGGGATGGAATGGATGAACTTTGCTGCTCAAGCAGGAGTTTGCTCTTCCATGCCATGGTGGGAAACTTCCTGCATCGCAAAGCATCCCCTGCACCTTCCTCCTCTCCCCTCCCCTGCCCAAGAAGGCTATTTTTAATTCTCTGATTGTAAAGCTTTCTTTCCCAACAGCAGGATGGAGGTTTAATTAGAACTCCACCTGGTACTAACATAATCCAGCAAAATCCATCCATTTCAGGAAATAAATCCTTGATGAGGCTGGTTAACCAATGCAATGCAGTTTGGGTGGCTGGCTGAAAACTCTGCCTTGAATTCTTCTGTATTTCTGTGAGAAAAGCTGCCAATATACCATTCAGAACTCTAAAACATTTTACATGACGTTGAAAACACTTATCCAGGTCACTTGGTGAATAATGGACAAAAGAAGCATTTTAATACCTGTGTTTCACTTACCTTTTGTAATTTCCACAAGGGTGAACAGCAAAAAATTCCCAGCCGAAATTGCCAATGCTCCAGTCCCTGTGTGTCTGGCAGAGCAGGAACAGCACCTCCACTGCCGAATGCACACACAGCTTTATAATTAATTCCTTATTCAATTCACTGCTACTTATGCAAATAATGTTCTTAAGATCACAGGAGAGATCCTGCTCTTTTCAGGCGAGTCAGCACCTTCAGGGCCTGATTTTGGTAACACTGGCACGTGCCATGTCAGCAGGGTACCCTGTACCTGTGAAATGCAATGAATGTTTGAAAGGCAGCTGGTTGGGAATTGTGTTATTGCTGCACCAGGGGAAAAACAAAACCAGAGCTTGGCATCTGCATCCTCTCAGCAAAGCAAGTGGTGCATCTGAAGGAGCAGGGCTGTGTCTGCAAAACAGAGTGATTGAGGGCAAGTTCTGTGAGACACAATCACAAAAACATGAAGAGGCAAAGAGAGCTGTCCAAAGCACTGGCAGCCAAAGGCAAACAATTCCCCCGCTCTGAGGAGCAATCACAACCCGTAACTCAGCCCCGTCCCAGGTGCATGTTGGAGAAGGGATGGATCCCTCTGGCTTCCAGAGTCATTCTTGCTGAGATTCCCCCACTTCCCTCGTGCCAACAGAAATGCCCTGGGGGCTTGTCCTCAGGCTGGGAATAAGAAAAAGCTTGAATGGCTCCAAGAAACGAGTGGTAGGAAAATGATTTCCTGCCGGGCTCGGCTGCCAAATCCAACGTGTTAAATGCCACCCCTGAGGAACCCACGAAGTTCTCCCTCAGACCTGACTGCAGCCAAGAGCTGGGTTTCCTCTGTCAGTAAAGATGAAAAAGCACAAATAGGAAAAATAATTCTATTTTTAAGTGGATTTTGTCCAAATTGGCAAACCGTGCACAAAAAGAACGTGAAACCTGTACCTTGTGTTACGTGTCCTGCCCAAGAATGTTTTGACAGATGGATGCATTCAGACAGAGAAATGAAGAAAATGAACCCAGCAAAGGTTTTCTGATTATTTTTCTTTCCAACATCTCGAATACTTGAATGACTAAATGCAAAACTATGTTTCTCTGTCTGGGAGGCAATTAACAACACCAGAACTGTGGGCAAGGCTTTGGTTTTATTTGATTAAACCTAGAGCAGTGGTCAGAGTCCTACAAAGACAAATGCTCCTGCCACACTTTATGCTGCAGGAAAGCTTCATTGTGCTCAAAGGAACAGCTTTAATTGAAGAAATTGAGCATCTGCTGGAGTTTGTGGAGAGCTAAACCAGGGCCTGGATACTCCTCACCTGAGAGGTGCCACCCATGTTTGAGAAGAACCTTCCAGAGCCCCACAGAGCCTGTCCCAAACCCTCCTGGCACAGCTTTCAGTGCTTGGAGCCCTCCCGAGAGGCTGAGGGGTATGAAAGAGTGATCACTTGGAACTGAGACTGATTTAGTTACAACTGATAGGCAGCTTTAATAAAAATAACTTTAGTATTGTTCCACACCTGACATTTAGGCTTGGGCTTGATGCTGCTGGAGTCAAATTCAAAGTAAGTGGTGCATATTTGCAGAGGTGCAGCTGTAATGGCTGACTGTGATCCCAGGCCATCCCTGTGCTATTGCTCCTCTTTTTGTGCAGGCCAATATCTCTGTCTCAGGATAATTTCTTTCAAAGAGATCAGGATAATACTGACAGATTAAAATAGTGCCCAGCATTGACATGACAACAGAGAAACCAAAACCATTCACCTATTGCTGGATTTTGTTGCTTTATATCACGGGAATAGTCAATTAAATTTAGTCAATTCTTTTAATTGTTTTTATAGCAGGGATGCAATTAAGCCATTTTGCTGACACTGAGCCAGACAGCAGGCACAGCTGGCTTTAAAAATCACTTTTCCACAAACCATTCTTTCACCATTCACTTTCAGCAAACAAAGGCATTTCCACGCAGCTCTAAAACCACCCATGCAATTCCAATAAATAATATTTACAATAAATACTCTTTTTCAGTGTTCCATCCTGACCAAATCGCTGCTTCCAATTTCCTAGTGGGAATTTCACACTGAAATCCTTTCCCAGGGGTGTTTATCTCTCAGAGTCCAGGTGTGGAGCTGGTGCCTCCAGAAGCACCCTCGGTGTCTCTGAGGGCTGGGCTGGCCCAGCCCTGGGAGCTCAGTCCCCTCTCTGGTGCCCCTGAGCCAGCTGAGACCCCCAAGAAATGGGTGGCCCTTTCAGGGAGCCCTGGCTGGGGCTGCTGAAGATCAGCTGCTCTCCCAGCTAAAACTCAGAGGTTTAAAAAGAAACAGCATTTTATTTGAAATTCTAAATGAAAAAAATAATCAGGGCTCATGGTAGGTTTGAGCCAGGCCTTTTGGAAAGAAGTGGGTTTTTTTCCTTTAATCTCTTTTTTGACTTTTGGGTCCAAGAGTAAATTTATGTGAGCACAGTCACTGTTTGAGATGTGCCAGGTTTGTACAAGGCAATATTTTTCTGAAATCAATCAGCCTAGCACAGTAGGATACTTATTGCCAGGGGAATAAGAATGGATCCTCTCTATTTCTTGTTGAGGAGTTGTATATGCCTAGTGAATTTATTATTTCATACGGGTAGCTGTATGTATTTTAATAACATTTTAACATATTAACTGCATCTTACTCCACTAGTATGTCTTGAATATTTTTTAACCTTATTTTTTTAATTTTTTAAAAAATTTCTCATTTTTATTTTTTATTTATTTTTTTAAACTTTAAATTTCTAAGCAAATCAGTAACTTAAAATAGGGCAAGAAGGTTTCCTAACTAAGACACGTTCATTCTTTCTTTTAATTTCTAATAAATTTGAATGTCTAAAATAACATTTACTGTCCAGTTATTGATCATTTTCTTTTCCACACCTGACAATAGAAGCAGATTGCCTCTATGGATAACTAATTTCTACCATTAGCATGAAAACAGAGAAGTGAGCTTTTGGTTTTAAGTACAAACTTGTGATCCCAGCTGTGCTCTATTCTAAAGATGGAATGTCCCTTCCAACAAAAAAAACTATGGCTAGGCATGGGAATATTGAAGTTAACACAATTTCACTGGCATGATCTCAGTTCACAATATTGAAACGTGCAGTTTCAAGTGAAGTTTTCAAAGTCCTGCCTGCCTTTGGGTGTCTGAGCCACCCCCTCCTGTGAGCAGTTGCCTTATTCATGTGCTTAAAATGGGATGTTTGCTTAAGAAAGTGGGTGAATCATGACCTAAATCAAGAGTTATTCTATTAAACTGAACTCACCCTGCTGTGAGATCAGAATAAAATATAGAGGGCCCCATTCTTGACTTCTTTGTTGTGTTTTTATGCAAAGTGAGCCTGAGACTGTGGTGCAGAGGGCTCCAAGGAGGTGTTTGCTGCCTGCAGACAAGGCAGGTGCAGTGCAAGGGGGGCCTCGTGTGTCGTGCCCCATCCTGGGGCAACCCCTGGGCAACACCCACTGGGGCAGCTCTTCCCACCCCACTCCCTGCCAGTCTTGCCCATGGCAGAGCTGCAGCTCCTCAGCACTGCCATGCAAAGCTGCCTCATCCACAGGGGCACCAGGGAAGGGCAGGGCCAACTTTAGTGCCAGGCTCTCTGAACAAACCAAAGGTCTCAGCAAGAGGCAGTTGAGTCCAAATATGCAGAAATTCAGGGTGAGCAGACAAGACACACCTTCACATTAATATCTCATAATGGGGTATTTGGATTGTTGTGATCTGACTCTAAAAATAACAGTGCACCAAAAGAGTCCTTTACACCGTTTCTGGATCATAGAAAGTTTGACTTGGTTTTGTCCCCAAAGCACCCTGTGAAACTGCCCTGGGAGTCTGAACCATGCACAGAGATCTGGCTGGGCCTGGGGAAGAGCCAAGCCCCATAATCTTGTAACACATCTATGCACAGCCAGCCTCTTACTGCATTTGTCCCATAATTAGATCTAAAAGGGCATAGGATGACAAAGACAATGACCCAATAAAGTAGGAAATTATGGAAATAAGGCATTAACACTGTAGGAGATTAATAAGTGGGACTTGGAGATTCAGATAAATCTGCACAGGCTGCTGGTGGAACACTGACCACAGCCATTCTCCTTGCTTTGCAGCAGTGAGTGTGTGCTTTGTCCCACTGGGATATCACACTTCCCAACTGAGCAACATTTGTGACAAACAAGCACTGATATTTCCTGCAATGATGTCCAGGTAGTGACATCAGCACCAAAGAAGCACAGTCTCCATTTCTTTGCTCCTCAGCCCCTGGAGATGCTACAGAAAGGTTTGCAAGACTCTTTTGAGGTCTCTTCGTTCTTACAAAGAGTCATAGAAGCAGCCAATAATGATTCATATTCTTTTCACTCTCCATGAGGGTTTACAATGTGGCAGATGGACACACATGGCATTTTTCCTTCTGAACAGTGACACATCTCTATTGTTTTGACCCATTTTTCACTGAACTGGCATCGTGCAAAAAGGTGCAATGGAGGGTCTTGTTCAAGGGTTGGTTAAACCCACGTTTCCCTGCACTAGGAGGAGCAGCAATGGCCCAGGTTCGCCTCTCACTGAGTTGTTAATTCCAGCTCTTGAGTAAATAAAAGAAAGTAACTTTTAATTACAATTATCTTTCCTGTGGGACCTTTTAATACAGCACATAGATAGGGACCCCTTTTGAACAATGTATTTTATGCTGGTACACTACTACACCAGAGCAATGTTAAGTTTATCAAGGAGTCCTAATCACATCTTATATTAAATGGGCTAAGACATATTTCTGATGTCATTCAGAGTTTTCCTTTATTCTTTGTGCCTAAGATGTAATCTGTGGACAACATGGGAATGCAACACCTCTGAGTCTCAGTTCAGGTGTTTCCTGCTTCACCATGGCATCTGATGGTCAGTAATTTCACAAACAAGTTTTTTCTGCAGTGATGGGAATAGGATTAATTTCTTCCACATGAGCTCTGTGAGTGCAGCAATCCTGTCACCTGTGGAATGTCTGTTTAATTACCCTGGGGCTTTATCCAGACCTCACTCAAGGTTGATGATGATTATTCAGATGAGCACGAGCCCTAAACTTATCCTGACACAAAGTTTCTCAGAAATGCAGGGATGTCCATTGTTCAAGTTTCATTCTGGCCATCTTTAAACTGTAATAACTCACCAGCTTGGGTTTATAAAGACCAGGAAACTCAGACCATGACCCATGTGCAGAATTAGAGTGGTTCATGTACAGAGTTACAGATTGGCTCAGAACTCATTCCTTACCATTAAAAGCTGCTCCGGATGAGGCAGAGGAGTTGAGGGAATTGTGATTAGAAGCTTGACACAAAGACATTCTGGGTTCCAGAAGATTCAGTGGAAGTTGTCAATGTTCAGCACTACTCAAGATTAAACCCTTTACATTAGCTTAAGCTTTTCTACTGCTGGAAACAGTCTGGACATTTCTTTGAAGTGTAGCCAGATTTGCAGCCACTGATGCCACATGTAAAGGGAAGATGAAACACAGAATGTATGTTTAAGTTGTTAACCTACACAAACATCTCTGTTACGTATTTCACTGAAGCGGAGAACTTACAGGACTGTGCTTAGGGACACTGCACAAAGAAACAAGCAATTATTCTGCTGCACACCCCACTCTGGGCCTTGCCAGGACCCTTTGCAGCACAGAAAGACACACTTTCAACCTTTGTTTGCCCTGTGCTGTTCAATTCCTGCTGCTCTTTCCAGGCCCCTTGCTGGGATCCAGGAAATACAAGAAAAAGCCACTAGTATAAATAAAAATATATTGATTTTACTATCTCTGTTTGCTTTGTGTCCAAATAAACTTTCAGTTTTGATAGCATTTCTGAGAACAGGAGTTCAGTGCAAAAAATGGACTAGGAAACTTTTGTATGGTCTTTATTCACTTAAAAGAATTATCTCAGTGATTAAGAGAAGTATTTGAAAAGTGTTTTGGAAATTATCAACAGAAACATGTAAGTATTTGAAAAACAAAATTAAATTCATAGAATAGTTTCAAAACTCCTGAAAATTTAGGCCTGGAAGGGTTGCTGTGGTAACTCCAGGGAATCAGAGTTCATGCTCTACTCCAGTGCAGAGCTGGGCCCCCAGCAGGGCAGAGCCATCCCTGAAACACCCCAGTGCTCCTTCCACATCCCCAGGGCTCTCGATTGCTGGGCACAAAAATACCAGCATAATGGGCAGGTAAGTCCACAGAGAGGAGGAGAGCTGTGAGTGAATGTTTCTGGGAGGCTCTGAGGGTCTCCAAACACATTCTTTGCTACTGAAAGCCCTAGTTTTTCAGTTTTCAGTCAGCAACTACATTTTCAATGAAGAATTTGACACACCTGACCTGCCCTTAGGTCTCCAATCACTATACTGTACAACCTTTGCACAATAAATGGTGAAAACCAATTTACAACCCGACACTTGCAAGGATAAATAATGCTGACTGGAGTCACCCAGTTAACACACATTTTGAAAACAATGTGCATTGTGTGCTTGAGAACTCATAAGGCACAGAGAGATTTCGGAGGAGGCATCATAATTACTCAAGAAAAAACAAAGTCAAAGTCCTCTTAGCATAAATATTCTGCTCCTGCTCAATCTTAGGGAGCCTGCAACCAAACCAAAGCAAAGCCCTTGACACTGTTTGCCTTTTAATTCCTGACAACCAGGTGGACTCCAGGAACTGCCCAATAACAAATGGCCCTTGTCCCTCCCAGCCCGGAGCACCATCTGCCATTTAATGGGTGCTCCAGTGACTCATTAATGTGCTCTTTAATTAATCTGGAACACAACCCTGCCAGCTGATTGCTGTTGGGCTTTGCTCCACCTCCCAGGGCCCTTCAGCTCAATGCTCATAATGCCAGTATCTCATAGAGGAAAACTGAAGTATTCATATTTTTAAGGGGGGTTTTGTAGGAGCTAAAAGTGTCTTTGGAGTGCATAACTGCCCATGTGTGAGTGCAGAATTGAGTTTTGGGCACTGAAACAGATATTAAATGCACGTAGGAAAGCATTTCTAGGGATATTTTTATCTTTCTTGAAAGGCTATTTAGAAAATATCAGTGGAATCTCTTTAAATAACAAATTAAATTGTATTTTGATACCAATTTACCTTCTTAAAACTACTTCCAGATGCACCTGTTTCTTTAAACATTATAGCCACTGAATACAGACTAAGTCCTTAAAGCCATATTGCTTAAAAACCCCCAAAATTCTTATTACAACCAACGTTTGCTTTTCCCAAGTCTATCAAAAATGGGTTTTTACCCTTTTAATTTGTCGTCTCCTTGCTTGTTATGTCACATTTTAAGCCCAGCCCTTGGAGGTCACAGAATGGAAACACTAAGCAGGCAAAGCTGCTCCTTTCAGTCCCTGAGAAACCACCCCGAGATCTCAACAGGGCCCTGACTTTGTCTTTGTCCGAGGGGGATATGAGGGACAAATCAGGAGGGCCAGAAGTTTATCTGCACATCTCATTTTATTTCTTTCCCCTGTGTTTTAAATATTATTTTTTTTAATTTTTATTGGATTTTAAATCCAAACATGACATGCCCTTTATTAGCAGCAAACAACAGAGGCTTTCCTACAACTCTGGGACCACCAGGTGTGTTCTAAAATATGCTTTAAAAACTGGCATTTGGAAAAGATGAGGGTGAGCAACCAGAATTGAATTTCAGGACTGAAACCACAGCAGGAAAAGGTGCAAAAAGGCAACATGGCAGTGTTGACCAAAGATATATTTCTTTAATAAGCAGGTAACACCAACCTTTCCAGTTGCTTTCCAAAAAGGCACATTCCTGTGTCTCCTCCAGCGTTCAAAGCCCACATGTGATAATCTTTAGTCAAACAGTTAATTTAAATAATTCAATTTATATAAATTGCACAGTGTTTATGCTAAAAAGTTCAGAAATTATTTGCTCCCCCAGAGAGAAGACTGGAACTGAATATCAAAAAAGCAAGTAGAAAATGCCTTCCCTCCCCAAAGATAATCACAACCATCCATGTGGGAAGGAGAAATACCATGCCTTACTCTTTGGGATTAGGGCATTCTTTTAAATTGCCATTTGGCATTATGAACACAGTAAACAAAGAGAGAAAATATAGAAACCATGTGACTGCCTGTTCCCCAGCCTCCTGCATGCTGGAGCCTTGCTTTCAGATGTCAGTACAAAGCTGCTGCTCACTGATGCTCAGTAAGAAATGTCAGGCAAGAGATAAGCAGGCTAAAAGGAGACTATTTTAGAAACGTGGTCTGTTCTATCATTAGTTCTGTAGATAAACTTTCCAATGTATTTTTGAAGGGAGAATGCTATTGCCTAGCCAAATGTAAAGTCAAAAGGAGACAGTATTTTAATATGGAAATAGGGGTGACTTCAGGACCTTTGTATAGGGTGAGATAGTTTAGCCTTGCTAGGCTGGAGGTTTAAGCTGTTAGAGCACTCCAGCCTTTATGTTGGAATGATCCTGCTTGTCAGAAAAATGGGCGAAATGTGAGTCTAAAGCTTCAGGACAGAAGTCAGAGATAGAAAGAAAATATCTGTCTTTAGGTGAGCATTAAGAGGACATGGAATGGCAAATGGGGGGCAAATCCTTGATAAGTCTCAGTTTTGCGGGAGAAAGAATTCAGAGAATCATTGAGTGACTTGAGCTGGAAAGGACCTTTAAAGCTCATCCAGTCCAACCCTCCACAATGAGCAGGGACACCTTCAATGAGATGGGGCATCTCAGAGCCCTGTCCAACCTGACCTTCAGTGTGTCCAGGGATGGCCCAGCCCCCACCTCTCTGGGAAACCTGGTCTGCTGTTTCACCACCTTCAGCAGGAAAACTTTCTGCCCTGCTTTTAGTTTGAATCCGTTGTCCCTCATCCTGTCACCACAGGCCCTACTAAAAAGCTGTCCCCATCTTTCTTACAGGCTTCCTTTGGGTATTGAAAGGCCAACAAGGTCTCCCTAGAGCCTTCTCTTCTCCAAGTTGAACAACCAAACCTCCTCAGCCTTTCCTCACAGCATCTCCAGCCCTCGGAGCATTTTTGTAACCCTCTTCTGGACCCAATCCAAGAGGTTCACATATTCCCTGTGCTGTTGCCCAGGGCTGGGGCAGCTCTGCAGGGGGGTCTCACCTGAGGGGCAGAGGGGCAGAACCCCCCTGTCCTGCTGCCCACGCTGTGGGACCAGCCCAGCACATCTCTGGCTTTGCAGGCTGTAAGTGCCCAACGCCAGGCCATGGTGAGCTCCTCCCCCCCCAGCACAGCCAGCTCCTTCCCCACAGGGCTGCTCTCAATCCCTTCACCCCCCAGCCCGGGTGTACCTTGCACTTGGCTCACATGCTCACCCTCCCCGAGCTTGTCCTTGTCCTGAAACACCTCCCAGCTGAGACCTGGGGGATCTGAGGAGGCCCTTTGTGTTCACCGTTTCAGCACGAGCTCTGATTCTCCCAAAGGACACGTCACTCATCTTTTGGAAACTTTCCAGAGAGTTAAACTGAAGGGATTTTTCCAGATTCCCAGCAAAAAAGGGTCTGTGAAATTAGTTCTGGATCTGCTTGTGGGTGACTAATGTCAAAAAGGAGCAAAACCAGGTGCATCACGTTCTGCTTGTCAACAGCAACACAGAAGAATGTGTGTGGATCCGGAAGGGACAGAAGTGGTTTGGCACCACCTTAGGTGGGTCATTATGGACATTGTCAAAGACTGGAGTGGTGTCACACCAAATAACACGCTGTTTTCTTGAGCTGATCCTGTCAAGGCACACTCAATATACAGACCACCTTTACCTGCAAAACATATAGGAAAATGTTCTTTTTTTTTTAACAGTATACTTTTAAACCATGTTAGTTAACATATTTTTAGAAGTCCTCTTAGTCATACCTAAATGCATGCCAAAGGGATTTAATTTAGACTGCAATTAATTTTCTTCTCCCCTTCACAGCAAGTACAAATGGTATAAAAAGCTCCTACATGAAACAGGAAGTGTTTTAAAGCCAGCAGAGATGTCAGGCAGTCATGATGGGAGGGCGAAATCAGCAGAGAATGTGACCTCTTTGGTGCTTACTGTATTTCTCTCACTTTGCTATAAATCAGGAGGAACTCCACTGCAGCTCTGCCTTATTATACTGATGGAAATGAGCTGTGAGCCAAAGAATAAGATCCTTGATTAATCACAAGAACTTTTTTTCTGTCTGAAATACTTAGCTGTCTCCAGCATGATGGTTTCCTCAATATATTCTTTTGGCTTGCACTGGTCATGCTGGTTTGCATTATTTTGCCTCAGAGGGTGGTTTTTAACAGCAATATTTGTTATATTGTTATATTGTAGACCTTGTAAAAGGTTTGCTGTGCATTTCCATATGTTTGTCAGAGAGGCAAGAGTTTCTTCCTGCCACAGAAGCAGAAGGATTCATAGTGTGAAGGGTAAATGAGTTTTAATGAGTACTTGCCATTTGCTCCAATCTGGAACTAAAAGCCTTAAGAACAAAGCAAAATAGGTGGAGCGATGTAGTGCTCCAATCCATAGGGCTACATTGCTGACATTCCTTAAAGCTCTTTTCTAAATATTACTGCTGCCAGTGCTCACCCTGCCATGGCCTGTCTCCCTTCCACAGCAATGCAAAGCCTTTGTCCCCAGTTAGATGCTTTATTTGTGCTGACTGCCCAGCACAGCTCTGCAAAACCTGCACTGTCCCCTCAGAAGCAGAAGAGACAGAGTTTTGCCCAGGCAAGTCCTTTGTCAAACCAGATGATTCCAACACCACCATTCAGTTTGCATTTAGCAAATGCTGCCTGATTTTCTAAGCCACAGGCACATGGAAATACTCCACCACGTCCAGAAAATCCCACTGCCACTGGCACATGAGCAAAGGCAGAGTTGGGCTGGGTTTTGACCACAAAGCAGCCACCTCTGGTGTGGAACACTACAGATATTTAGCAGCTGTTTGATGCAAATGTAAAAATTGGGCTGCTTACTTCAAAGTGCATTTCATTTTGAAAGAGTAAAGCAGGACTGTGTTAAAATACAGAAAGAAAGAATGGACATTGTTCACATCAGCGAGTTACAGCACCAAGGCACGGCCTCTCTGAGCAGGACATCCTTTTGCTGTCTCCTTCACACAGAAGAAGAGCCAAGAGAACTGGGTTACAAGAAGAATGTTTTAGGAGTATTGCCATCCCTGAGAAAAGCCCTACTGACCAAACTCACCTTTGAGCTCCTGCTGCCTTCCTGGTGCCATAACTGAGCTGGGCATTCCCAGCTGGAGTGCTACAGATGATTACAGAACATGAGGCTCCCCAGTAGCTGGGCCCTGCAATCCCATCATTTGTCCAAAACACTGCATTTTGTTTCCATTTGGTGGTTTTGGCCAGGCTGTCACCCAAGGGGACACACAGAGGTACCTGCAGGCCCTCCCAGTGTGTTCTCAGCACTGGGTTCCTTCCACACATCACACACACAAACACAACATACACCGTGGTGAGTTCTCTGACCCCAAATTCTCAGGCTAAGCTTTCTGTCTGACAGTTTCAGAACAAACCTAGAAAGGAGCTGTTTCCTGGACAGGGACATAATGCAAGAACATACAGTCTCTAAGAAACATCTCTGGCTGATGAGCTGGTTGAAAGAGCAGTAAGTGGAAAGAACACTTGTACCTAAAGCCTCGGGCTATACTTGAAAGGTTTGCTGTGCAATGAGGGAAACTTGCTGTTCCCCTGGTAGCCTAATCAAAACTGTCAGCAGAGGGGTTAGTGAGAAAGACAACAGATACTGGAGAGCTGGAAACTCTGAGCCTGCAAAGGGGGGCTGTTACTGTAAAGCCTTTGAAAGGCTCAGAGAAAAGGTGCTCTCAGTTTGTTCTCACTGGCATCTCTCACTTACAGTAGGTATGTGAGGCAGCCCCGAGATTTAAAAACCCAAAGGACATAAGTTTAGGAAAAGAAACCATTAAACAGGGAGGGAATGCAGGATCAGCTTGAACACAGGAGTGGTGGGAAGGTACACACTGCTCTTTTTCACCTGAAACCCCTCCAAACTCTCACACCAGATGTCTATAAATACAGAGCATTTAGTGTTTTCAGGATAGGCAGATGTTCACTAGGAAAACAAAGATGTATAAAAAATATCTGTCACGTTGAAACCCACTGGGTTTTAGGTAAATTCCTGTGCCACCAAACCCAACTTGCAGCCCTTCAGTCTGGAGGATCCTCTTTGCTTGGCTGTGCCACTGCCTTGGATGATTCTGTCCTGGTTTCAGCTGGGATGGAGTTAATCTTCTTCCCAGTAGCTGCTTCAGTGCTGTGTTTTGGGTTTAGTAAGAGAGCAATGTTTGAATGGTTGCTGAACAGTGCTTACTCTAAGCCAAGGACTTGCCAGCTTGCCCTGCTGTGCCAGGGAGCAGGAGCACAGGGAGCTGGGAGGGAGCAGGGCCAGGACAGCTGAGCTGAACTGGCCACAGGGATTTTCAGAGCTCAGCACAGGAGCTGGGGGAGTTGGCTGTGGGGCAGGAACCTGCCTGGGCACTGCTCAGTGGGTGGGAGCAACTGTATTGTGCATCACTTCTTTTGTGTATCCTTTCATCATTATTGTTATTTTCCCCTCATTTCCTTCCCTATTAATCTGTCTCTATCTCAGCCCACGAGGTTTACTCTGTTCCCCTGTTCTCCTCCCCATCCCACTGCAGGGCAAGGGGAGGAGGGACAAGCAACTGTGTGGTGCTTGGTCTGGCGTTAAACCACGACTCCCTTCCATTCCAAATGCTGACTTATAGAACAAAATCCTCCCACAGCCTCCAAGTCACCCTTCAGGACTCGTGTTCCAGAGGCATTCAAGGACATGGGCTATTTCTTTATCTGCAGAAGGTAAGATACAGCTGGTAGTTCTCTCTTGTTTTGCTTTGAAGTGTAGGAACAATTATAGACCTTAAGTTTTAGGAAACAGAAGTCAGTTATCTATTTTGAGACCGTGCAGTACACAAATAAGCATGTGAACTAAACAAAGGAGTGTTTTTAGAGTCTCAAGGATACACTGTCTCTTTTAGAGTAAGGGATAAACTCTGGGTTTTGAGAGCTGTTTAGGTGCTGCTACCACAAAAAGGAAAACTCCCTGTAGCACTCCAGTGACAAAACTCTGAATAACCAAATTACTACATGGCAGAGAAAGAAGAACACACAGCACAGCAGCTGTCATAGAATCATAGAATCAGCTGGGTGGGAAAAGATCTCTGAGGTCATCAAGTCCAACACCATTGCAGTATACCAGCCCATGGCACTCAGTGCCACATCCAGTCTCATCTTAAAGACCTCCAGGGCTAGAGAATCCATCCCCTCTCTGGACAGGCCATTCCAATGGCTGATTACCCTCTCTGCAAAGAATTTCTACTTAACATCCAACCCAAACCTCCCCTGGCAGAGCTTAAGTCCCTGCCCTCTTGTCTTACTGTTGATTCCCTGAGAGAAGGGACCAACCCCCACCCTCCTGTGAGGGAGCTGTGGAGAGTGGTGGGGTCTCCCCTGAGCCTCCTCCTCTCCAGGCTAAACATGTCACAGAACCCCTCGGGTCTCTATGAAAACAGGGCCCTTCAGTCACACGTGGTGTGAAATTCTCCATCAGGTTTTGCTTCTGATTGCAAGTCACCAAAGCAGGGGAAATGCAACCCCTTGGCACTTCCTGATGGTCTGAGCCACAATGGGGTTTGCTGGGAGCCCAGGCAGCAAGTTTGATGCCCCACTGTATCCCAGTGCACCTGCCACCAGGTGATGCTGTCCCTGATGACCCCCACCCTCACTGCTTTTGTGAATAGAATCCAACACGTTTTATTTTATAGTAGATTTTTTTCCCCCTGAATCTGCAGATTATAAAGTACAGTTCAAGGTTTTATCCTTGCCAAGCAGTGGCTGATGCTTTGTGCACACCCACACAGGGCAGCACCAGCAATGACAGGTTGGACTGGGGGTTTTTGTAGTGCAGGGGAAGTTCATTTTGTGTGCCTGCAGTCATTCTGTGCTGTAGGAGATTCTCCAAAGACTAAACCCATCCTAACATAAGAGCCATAAAATAGTTTTTGGAAAATGCAATTGCAAGATAGTTATATGGGATGGGGATTAAATAAATCTGTATGGATTTTTTTAAAACCCATAGCTTGTCATTGTGTCATCAAACTGCATATTATTTTGCATCAGTGGGAAAGAAAAGAGGGAGGGAACGGGAACAAAAATAGTTAAAGACAAATTACTTTCCTTTAAAAAAACCTACAAAATAATTAATGTTAAGTGTTGCAAAAGAGACTTACAAAGGTGAAATGTCTGCTCTCCCAGAACAGAATATCAGCCCTGAGAAGTCTTTAATTACATGTATATCACCTGAGAAATTAATGTTTTGACTTGGGCTGCAAGAGGCTGGCTCTGTAGTAGATTCTCTGCCTTGGCCATTTTGCAAATGACATTTTATACAGAGAAAAGTCTCCTGGAAATGTAACAGTGGCAACTCCAGAGCAAGAACAGAATGAATGGGGAAGGCAGAGCAATCTCAGCTTTTAAGAAGCTGACACAGGTCACGATGCTCTTTTAAGTGTGCCCCTCTGCATGGTGTTACAGCAGCACACAGAGGTGCATTCCTGTTCATCTCTCCATATTCTTTATGCAGGAGCTTGGAAAACTCCTATTATTTAATTATGACATTAAAAATTCCAGTCTGTAAACTGCTCCTCAGTGTATTTTTCACTTGTTTTTCTATTTCCCTATGCTATGCAAGGCTCACCACCATAACAGGAAGAGTACTTAAAAAAATCCCAAGGCTGAGACAGTAATTTAAGTGTTTTCATGGAACTGGAAAGAGTTTTTTCCAATGGAAAAACAGCTGGTGGCTATCACTTAAGGTCCTTGTTTATGGTTTAGATAAAGGCTAGGGTCAGAATAACACTCAGGAACAATGACCAATGAGGACAATCAGTTTCTTAGATTATATGAAGGCTGTTCTAACTAAACTATCACTGAACACGTGTGTCAAATTAAGCAAAAAGTACCAAAAAGAAAGCTTCAGATGAAACCAGATTTTTTTTCAGTCTTCTAATCTAATGTTGCTCCTCTGATGTCTAAAACACACTCGTCATTCAGTTGATTTCCTTTGTTTCAGGATCAGTTTAACAGTGAAACACATCACCCCTAGAACTCTGTTTTGGGTAAACAGATTGGAAAATACCAGGCTTTCAAAACTTCTCCCCCCTGCTGCTCTAATTTCTGCACTGACACAACAACCTGATATAAATCTCACGCTCTGATACAAAAACAAAAGCATCCTCTGCCTCCCTTGTGGTAACAGAAGGGCACATCCTCCCTCATTCAAGAGTTCGGGGAATTTTCTATGACTTTCAGGTATTAGTCACTCCAGAATCATTGCAGAAAGCTGCATCACCAGCTCAACAGCAATGTGGGAGGGAGGAACATTCAAAGATAAATCTCTGTGCCCCTGCCTGGCTCCTCCAAAAGGAGCTGAGGCCCTCCATGCCCTCCCACAGCTGCCAGTGCTGCCTCAGCCAGGGGCTTTGCACAGAGAAGCTGTGACCGAGGAAAGGGCCAGCAGCTTGCGCAGGGCTTCCAGAGCAGCCAGGCAGGGTGAGAGGTGGGAGGCAGTGGTGACAAACTGCAGGAGTTCAGGGGTCTGAGCCTGTCCCTGAGGAAATGTGAGTCAGCTTGACATCATCTCTGCCCAGCCTTAGTAATGCCCATCGCCCTGGCACACCAGGCACAGCAGGCTGAGGGCTCAGGAGCTGCTGGGCTCTCTTAGCTTGTCTAAATGGGCCTCTTCACTGGGAATGAGAAGGGGGACTTCCCTAAATGCAGATTCTGAGAGCTCTGCCCGTGCCTGGGGCAGTAACACGGGGGTGTCCCGTGCCCTGAGGGGTGCAGTCAGACTGTCACCAAAGCAAACGTCACTCTGGGCAGTGATGGTGGACACAGGTCATGGCCCAGGACAGGACCAGGGTGAGAGAGAATCAGAGAATCATAGAATTGACTGGGTTGGAAAAGACCTCTGAGATCATTAAGTCCAACCCTTGGTCCAACTCCAGTCTGTTTACCAGCTCAGGGCACTCAGCGCCACGGCCAATCTCAGTTTAAAAACCTCCAGGGACGGTGAATCCCCCCCCCTCTCTGGGCAGGCCATTCCCATGCCTGAGCACTCTCTCTGCAAAGAATTTTTTTCTAATATCTAACTTAAATTTCCCCTGGCAGAGCTCAAGCCCCCTTGTCCTATTGCTGATTGATGGGAGAAGAGACCAACCCCCACCTGGCCATACTTTCCCTTCAGGTAGTTATAGAGAGTGATGGGGTCACCTCTGAGCCTCCTCTTCTCCAGCCCAAACCCCCCCAGCCCCCTCAGCCTCTCCCCACAGGGCTTGTGCTCCAGTCCCTTCCCCAGCCTCGTTGCCCTTCTCTGGCCCCGCTCCAGCCCCTCAAGATCTTTCCTGAGCTGAGGGGCTCAGAACTGAACACAATATCCAGGTGGATGTCTCTCCTTTGCCCACACCCTCCTTCATCTGTCCCTCAGCAGCTTTCCCCTCAGAGCCCAAAGCTGTGCTTCCCCCTCCTGCCCCTCTCAGGGCTCCTTGGAGACCTTTGCCTGAGAAGGCTCCTCTCCTTCCCAGCAGCAGATGCTGCCCGTGCCTGAACGTGAAGGCAGAGCAGGAGTAACCCAGGATTATCAGCACTGAGTGATCAGCACAATCATTACAAGCCTCTGAAGGACACAGAGATACCATGGATATCGTGGTCCCAGTGGCAGCCCAAATCCTCCCCTTGAATCAGCTTCACCACCTTCCTATCGTTGGCAGTAACAAAACTGGAGTGAACCATCAGGGAAGGAACACAGAAAAATACACAGAACCAGCACAGAAACATCCCTGTAGCTGCTGTAATTTTTGAGCAGCAATTGAAAAGCTTAATCGTGTTCCTAGACCAGCTGCCATGTGTTTGCAAAAGAATGGTAAATGCCTTTGATAGGTTTCTCTTATTGCAGACAGGTCTGTGTGAGACACATCCCGGGTCAGCAATTGCCATCTAATTGTGCAGGTCAAAGCTTTGGGAATCAGTCTCCAGGAAATTGTGCCTTAGCAACAATGGAAATTGCAAGTGTGGAAAACCCCCAGGTACCTCCAGGTGCCATTGTCCTTCCAGGACTCCTGAATGTGAGTTATCTTCAGACCATTTCCAAGGTAATCCAGGAGATCCTGATTTTCAATATCATTCCACTCAGCTGAGATGAGATTCTCCTGCAATCCTAAATCTACTTTGTGCAATCTTAAATCTACTCCGGGTAATTCCTTTGGATTAGGGACATTGGCTCTGCTACTGCAAACCTGTGATTAATTTAGGCTGGTGAACAATCCCATTAAATTCAACCCTTTTTGGTACATTTCAGAAGTGCTGCCACGTGCACGGGTTATGAAAGGCAGAGTTGCTCTGTGCTGCACTCAAAAAGCAAAAGGCAAACGTGGATGGGAACAGGCCTGTTTAATCAGGAGATCAGGAAAGAGATCTCAGGGGTTTGACCTTCGAATGACAACTTATAAACCTGTTTCTTTTACAGGAAGGTGTTTGAAATCATTTACACGTCTGTGTGTTGGACTGACAGTCTTGTTTTCCTCCTTGGCTAAAGGACAAGGGCTGAGCTCCACCCTTGGACATTCTTACCCCAATGTTCTTGGAAATAACTGGAGTCCCTGTTGCATTTTCCCAGCTTCCCACCCCAGCTGGAGGGCACAAACACAGGGCTGTCTAATGCAGAGCAAAGCCCGCTGTTGGTTAATTTATTGGGACTCCAAAGGGAATCCCTCAGGCATGCAAAGGTCCAAAAGGGGCAGGAAAAGTCTGCTTAAAATAACCACCTTATTTTAAACAGGGATTAGAGGCTGTGCTGTCTTTCCTCAGCTGTGGAGGGGCACGGCTGCACCCCCTGCTTTGGGAATACAGTCCCGGGGCAGGAGGCACCGAAGCCAAACAAAATCACCCCAGGAGCACATTTTGGCGCCAGCAGAAACAAAGAGAGGTTTAAATCAGAAGGAGGACCCCACTCCTGGCTGTGTCTTGTTATTTTGAGGCACTGCTCACATCCCATTTGTAACAGTTCCCCTTCTCCTTTCTCCTTGTTAGGAACTGTTCTGTATCCATGGAGTTGGAAAGGTTTAGGACTTAGGAAAACAAGGGATAAGATGTATTTCAGGAGGACTGGAGACTCTAAACACAAGTGTTTGTAGCTACATTGCCATGGTAACAGCAGAAAAATCAGTTATCATTTTCTCAGAGATTGCTGTCCATTCTTCCTCAGACTGTCTGGCGTGAAAGTGTTTATTGGTTTTCACCAGTGCAGTGCTGCAGAGATATTTTTAGCTCAGCTAATTCAATTTCATATTTAAATCAATCTGAAAATGAGTTACCTTGCAGTCTGCCAAAGGATGTCAGGCAAAGTTTTCACTGATTTGATTTTGCTTTGGCTTGTGATGATGAAAAGATTATACCGTGTAATAAGATGGAAATGTGTCCTAAAGTTCTAGAAGAATTCTATTATTTCATTATTTCAATTTCATTATTAACCATTCAAACTTGGTATAAAATGCTGTTGTTTGTGGAACTGTGGAGTCGTGCACTGTCTCATCAGAAGTCTGAATAATAACATATTTACATATTCAAAAGTGTCTCAAAGCACATTGAGAAAGTTGCACATACAAGTCCTGCAATATTGCAGGAGACAGGCATAAATTATTGTATTTTACAAGAACTCAGGCAGGGTATTTCACTCTTCATCCATAAATCCACTGAAAGTCAACAGAAAGTGGTTAACCTCAGTGCTGGCTACCCTGCCTACTGAGACACAGAATGGGTCTGGCAGGAGAGAAGCTCCAAGCCCAGCATGTCTCAATTAGCACACCTTCTGTAGTTAGGAGACCACATCTCAATGGGCTTTGCTAAAATAAATTGCTTGAGAAGCCCATTATGGCAAAGCCCCTTGGCACAGTCACAGCTGCTCTCAGGGCAATGCTGTCCCCAGCTGCATTTTGAGGGCTGTTGTGTCTCTAAACAGAATAACTGGTTAAAAGGATTAAATTCTTCTGCAAAGAACAAACTCTGGGCTGGTAACACCTAGACAAGCTTCTTGGTTCATACCCAGGGTAGGTAAAGAGATGGAAAAATATCACAAGGGCTTCCTAATCCCTGCCCCAAGTGCCTGGACAGGGCTCTGAGGAGGTGATTTCCGCAGGGCAGTTTCCTTTCTGTGCCTACTTACTCTTAACAGTAACTCCCTGCAGCTGCCAGCACAAATGTAATGGTGTTTCTGAAGGGCCCCCAGTCCTTGAGAATGAACCATTCCAATCCTTTTTGGTTTTCAAACTTGGAATATTTCCATTTACAATAGTATTTTACCCGTGATCCCAGGTTCAGTGGCAAAGCAGAGAGGGCCAGTACAGTTTGAAGGGGAGATCCCCTCAGGGTTCTGGGTTTTTTTTCCAATTGATCCAGCTGGAAATATTTGTGCAACACCAGGCAGAGTGAGTGACAGAGAAAAATATAAATAGTCTGAAGTTGTAGAATGACTTCTTCAAGTAGTGCTCAGAAGGTTCGAGCACGGAGAGGGTTTTGTTAATGTGCATTAAGGAAAATTCACGCCTGTGAAACAACAGGATTCCAAAGGGTAAGGCCAGGAAACCAATCTTTTTCTTGTTAATAACTCTCGTGTCCCAGCGCTAGGATTTATGTCCTTGCATGCCACCTTGTCACTGTTAATGGAGAGCTCTTCACCATTTCTGGGCAGTGGGAAGATGCCATTATGTCCCCCCCCAAAGGAAAGGACACCAGGCAGAGTCACCTGCCTGAGCTCCCAGACTCACCTGGGAATTACACCCCGTTCAAAGCCTTACCCATTAAAGTCCTCCCTTGAGGAATAAGCTCCTGAAATCGATTGCAGGAAGCAGGTCTGTTTTTCAGCACAGCCAGACTGTACTGGATTAGGAGAAAGATTTGACCCTTGACTATAAAATTAGTGATTTCTCAAATATGACTCAGACTTTTAATTCTTTAATTTGATCTGAAGCATTAGCTCTGTTTAGGTTTTTACAACAGTATTGCATTCCTTTATGCTTCTCCTGTAATTATTTCCTTGGGAGCAAATCCCATGATCTTTCACTATGTAATTAGTCACAATTGCCACAAAATACCAGGGAAACCAAGTGTAATTTACCTGAAAACAGTGGGAATGATACCTGCCCAGTGAGGACAGAAACAGATTTGGAGTTGAAGGTGCTGCCCAGGGCCCTCTGAGGGAAAGGTGAGCACAGGAAGGGGCTGGGGATGCTCTTGCAGCCTGGCAGCAACACCAGTATTAACCAATATGGGCTTTCAATAGTTGTTATACCCTCCTAAACTCAGCCCCAGGACCAAACAGCCCAGAACAAGCATCATTTAGCAAGAATATTGAGCCAATTGTTGACTTGGGTTGGCACACTGTACAGGTATTACTGTCCACACTGTCTTGTCCTGGACTTTCTGGAGGTCCTTACTGTGATGCTCCTGTCCCCTTTTCCAAAGGGATGGCAGAGAAAAGGGTTTGCTGATGTTTCAGTGCTGTAGGAATATACAATCCAAGGTGTGTATAGGAAGAGCCCTGGGATTTCCATGCCTCAAGAAAGCCTGGGAGCTTCTCAAGCCTACTTTCTGTCCATGTGGTGCTCAGTGGCTCAGAGTCCCCACGGCACCAGTGACCCCTCAGAGGTCCATACTGGGACCAGTGCTATTTAATGTCTTCATGAATGGCACAGACAGAGGCACTGAGAGAGCAGCTCTGCAGGTGACACCGAGCTGAGGGTGCAGTGACACACCTGAGGGACGGGGCCACCCAGCAGGACCTGGACAGGCTCAAGAAATGACCCTTGGGAATCTCCTGAGGTTTAACAAGACCAAGGGCTGGAGCAACAGTGGGGTCAAGACAACCCCTGGGATAAATCCAGGCTGGGGATGAGCAGATGGAGCAGTGCCGGGGAGAAGGATTTTGGGGGGCTGGTGGGGGAGAGGCTGGACATGCCCCAGCCCAGAACCCCCCATGCCCTGAGCTGGTCCCACAGCGTGGGCAGCAGGTTGGGGGGGATTCTGTCCCTCTGCCCCCTCAGGTGAGACCCCCCTGCAGAGCTGCCCCAGCCCTGGGGGCAGCACAGCAGGGACATGGAGCTGCTGGAGAGGCCAGAGGAGGCACCAGGATGGTCAGAGGGTGGAGCAGCTCTGCTGGGAGGGAAGGCTGGGAGAGCTGGGGTTGCTCAGCCTGGAGAGGAGAAGCTTTGGAGTTACCTCACTGTGGCCCTGCAGTGTTTGACAGGAAAGATGGAGAGAGACCATTGACAAGGGCTGGAGGGACAGGACAAGGGGAATGGCTTCCCACTGCCAGAGGGCAGGGATAGGTGGGATATTGGGAAGGAATTCCTCCCTGGGAGGGTGGGCAGGCCCTGGCACAGGTTGGGCAGAGAAGCTGTGGCTGCCCCAGCCCTGGGAGTGTCCAAGGCCAGGTTGGATGGGGCTTGGAGCAACCTGGGCTGGTGGGAGGTGTCCCTGCCCATGGCAGGGGGTGGCACTGGGTGGGCTTTAAGGATCCAAACCAGGCCATTCTACAATTCTAGAACACATTCGACCTTCAGAGTTTAGATTTTTCTCTGGAATATATAAGAAGGAAAACAGCACATGCAATGAAGTCCTGTTTGAAGATCCCTATGGACAAACTATCACTTGGAATCCTGCCCTTTGACATGGGATCAATACTCATCAGAGAAATTCATAACTAGAAAGTAGTGGCAGAAACTCTGGGCTTCTGGACAACACTGACCACTTCACTTGTTTTGGAGATGCATCACCTCCAAAAGGCTCAAAGGTTTAGGGCACCTGCCAGCACAGCCCACTTGCTGCATGGAGCAGCATGAGTTAATCGTTGTGCCTCACTCTAGCTGGAAACACAGTTGGCAGGGGCAGAAAGAGAAGAATTTTTTTAATTTTTGTGTTTTTAAGCACACCAGCTGTCCTCTATTGTATTCTTCTCTTCTCCTTTCCATTAGTTCTGCTAATATAGCACCAGGCTTTGTGCAGTCTATAAAAAAAACCTTATTAAAAAGTATTATATAATACAAGTTATGAGTAGCCTGTGCAGCTCAACACCGAACTTTTTAACCCCTTTCAGTCCTACACATCCTCATAATTCTTCTAAATATTATTTGAACATTAAAAGTGACCTGAGTATTGTGTATGTGTGAACTGCAGGTCACAGCAGACTTTTATACAAATGGAATTAGTCATGCCGAATTCTACTGAGGTTAAAAATGAACACTTTAATCATATTACTTAATGTGGGGTTTTTTTGTCAGTTTGAAGCCTGTCAGCAGGAGTTTCAGGTTCTGGCTGGAACAGTGACCACAGCTGCTGTGCAGGGACCCACTCCTGGTGCAGATACCAGCAGAGGATGGGAATGCCAACCCGCCAGAACCCAGGCAGGAGTTTCTCAGATGGCACTGCAGGGGCACAGCCAAACATGAGAATGGTTCCCAAGCACTGGCTCAGGCTGTGGAATTCTGATGAGTCCCTCTGAGGAAGGGTAATCACCTCCCTGGGACTGGCTGCACAGTCTTGGCTTCAGTGAGACTCTGCCCTGAGTGGCTGGCACATGAGGGAAGCCAAGGAATTCCACTGGTGTTGCACAGGACTTGCAAGAGCACTTGAAACGTTGTGGATTTTGATCCAGAAGAGGCATGATCATTTCTGAAGTAACAATAAACCTTTGAGAAAAAGCTTAGGGATCAACAGTGGGGAAAAGTTACCAAAGGGTATGAAAAACCTCATTAATCTAATTGGAGATGAATCTATAATACCTGAACATTCAGTGTTTATTTCTCACATCCTTCTGCTTTAAGATCTTGTTTTATTTATATTTCTGCAAAGAAACTCATTATCACGTTCCTTATAAAATACATATTACAAAAATTGTCTGAAACCACTGAGATTAAAACCAATTCAGTTTATTTCTTTTTCCTGAGTAATGTTCAAAGCAAATACATGATTAAACCAATCTTTTTAATTGCTGCATTTATGGGTGGGATTTTTTTATCATTTGCTCTCAACTCACTACTCCTGTTTGCAGGAAGTGAGATCATCACAGCAAAAGCAGAGAATATTAATGACTCAAGGACTAGACTAATAACCCTAAAACTGTTTATGAGATGCTGAGCCAGAGGGCTCAGGCATCAAATGGCTTTTCATTTAATATTGGCAAAGCCACTGGAGCGATTAGCAAAGCAACTGGCGTGCTAACCTTGCAGGGTGCCAGTGAGGATGCCAGTGCTGGGCAGGGCTCCCTCCTCGCTCAGGCAGCAGCCCTTGAGAGGGGCTTTGGGCAGAGCAGGGTCTCTGCAGTGCTGCCAATTCTATGCCCAGGACATGCCCGTGGCTCTGGGGCAGTGCCCCAGCACTACTGCAGCTCCAGTGACACGGGCATTTCTGCAAACACCACTGGCACTCACAGTCTGAAGTGACCAGTCTGGCACATAAATCCGTTTGGCATGGGGTACCCGCACACCTTCACTCCCAGGACAGACACCTTTGCAATTAACATGAGACAAATCACTGACTGGACAGATCCTGACTTTCTTGTAATCAGATTTAAAGCAGCCTTGGAATGTGGAGAGGAGATTCTCTCTTGTCAAACCCACAGCATCACAGGCACTGTGGCAGACAGGCAGGACACTGTCCTGGTGAAGAGCCTCTGCCTCTGCAGCAAAGACTCACTTTGGGCCAGGGAGCCTTTCAAGTTCACTTGTGTTTCTTGGCCAGAACCCACAGCTCTTGTGATGTTTTCATTAATATGGTGGAGGTAAAAACTCTCCCACATTCTCACAAAAATCTACTCTGTTCTATCATTAGTACATTCCTGCTCCTATAGTAAGTGTACTGTGTACTGCAGTAGCATAGCAGTGACTAGGGCCATTCTGTAGTTGAAAAGACCTCTCAGAAGCATCTGAGAAGACAAATGGTCATTATTGCAGAAATATGAAGGAAGACCAGACACAGCTGAACAGTCCAATAAACTGGGAAAAGCCTGGGGACAGAAGTTCATAGTGTGTTTATCAGCAGTGAAGAACAAGCCAATATTTCAGTGAATTGATTGGCACATACCTTTTGTCCAACACATGGGTAGTTGCCTTACCTGGGATGGTACAGAGGCGTGATTTGTGTGTGTGGGACTCAACACACATTCATGTGTCTGCTTTTGCACCTTCAGGTGTGTATTTGAGTAAATCCTTTTCTGACTAGCACTACATGTATTTAACTAACACTACATGTATTTGACTAACAGTACACACGTTTGACTAGCAGTACATACACTTGACTAGCAGTACATATATTTAATTAGCAGCACATATATTTCACTAGCAGTGCATGTGTTTGACTGGCAGTGCATGTATCTGCTGCTCTGGGATGTGTGTGACCTGTCTGTGCAGGGGTGCATGGAGCTTTACCTCCACTCCCAAGGGCCTGTATTTGATGTGCAGTCAAGAATCCCTTTGCACAGATTGTTCACCCAGTGGCTGAGTCACAGAATGGCTGGACATCTCAGCATGTTAAAAACCCCAGAGTGGGGGCTCCCAGACCATGGGATCACTCTAAGCCCCACATGCACACATCCACACACACACTGTGCAGGGGAGAAGGAGTTCCCTTTGGCTTTCCAAACCTCTGCATGTCAGTCAGTTCCCATTCCTGTCCCATCTGCAGGAGGCAAAGCTTTACCCAAAGCCCCAGTGCTCAGCAGGTGTGCAGCAGCAGCCCGAGCCCTGGGCACACTCCCTTGGGTGGCCCCACACCTGCACACACTCTATAAAATCCCAAACATCTCCTGAAGCTTCTACAGCAGGGCACAGTCGTGACCTACATTTCCAGGTTTGACAAGGTCTCCTTCCCTTGGTGCTGCATATTTTTTTTGAAGACATGGCTTGCTGAGGTCAGAAAAATGCTCCTGTGAGCTAAGACCAACTTCAATAAGATTGACAGCTTTTTCTTGCCATCTCAGTATTTCTCAGTTGTTTTTAGAAGAGCATGTGAGGGCTTAAGGCCGAGATAAACACAGCTCAAAACACAGAAGCGACTCCAAGCATCCCTGATAACTATCTGGCCTGTTAAGATGTTGTCAGTCTTATTATAGAAGGTGCAATGTTTCATCTCAGAGGGGACAGATTAGCACAGCAGAGTTGGAAACTTTGCTCTAATAGCCAGCTGTCAGGGGAGTGCTGACACCCCAGAGGATTGCACTCCAGAGCACCCAATAACCCCCTCACTCCCAGATGCAGACAGCTATGGCAGAGGTTAAGGGCAGGCCTAGCTTTGTTCCCACTAAAGGCAGTGATAAAACTTTCAGTAATTTCACTAGGAGGAGGAATCAGGCTAATTCTAATTGGGTACCCTGTCACAAAAATTAGTTCATTGTTTGGAACTCTAATTACACCGACATAAATAGTGCTGGAAGGGAGAAATGGATCTATTGCATGGTATATTCCTTAATTTCAGATACAGGACATCAGCTTTTTATGCAAAAATACTTCTGTCACTTCTTCTTCTCCTCCCTACTCTGCTTCCCCCCTTTCTTTAATTCACATGGTCTATTTACCCTAAATTGTGATTCCAGGGTTACTGAGACATGGACAGTAACTGCACACATTGAGAGATGTCACAGCACAGCTGGGCTTTGGCTGCCCGAGCTCTCAGATGTTACCACAATGCTTCCTAAAGAATATAATGCTAAATTAAGTAATTGCAAATTAAAAGGTGAAGGGGAAATGTCTATCAGGGACTGTATATAAACATTCTAGCAATTGTCATAGGTTGTACCAATCTCTCCCTGCTACTGTTGCTAAAAGGTACTCGAAGATACAAACCAGAAGCACAGCAAAAGCTCCCGTTTTTAGAATCCTTTTCCATGTGAAACAGATGAGTTATTTTTCATGAAGAGGCAGAAGTTGACATACTGATAACAACCACAACCACAGGGTAAAGCTGCTGTTTCAGTTCACTCCCTTTGCTAAAGATGGAACCTCCAAAAGCCTAAATGACCCCCAGACCAGCCCTGCAAAAGGACCACGGCACTTCAGCCAGGGACAAAACCATTGGAAGCTTCTGAACCAATGGGTCCAAAAGGGCTCGAATGAAGAGGCTCTGACACACTAAAATCACAGCTTGACTTCAGCCAGGAGCTCTTTACATATTTAGTCCTTGAAAAGAGTGCCTTAAAAAAACATGTGTTGTGATACATAAAGGTTTGGAGTTACACTTGCATTGCAGAGTTGGTGGTTTTAGGCAGGATAATTCCCAGGACAGATGTAGCAGTTTAAACTGACTTCTACATTTAAACCTCTGGGCTATGTGGTAAGTTCCCATAGAAAAATAATACAGGGTGCCATAAAAAACCCAATCCAGACTAACTATGTGTTTGGTAGAGTAATTCTGGATTCCTCTTGGGTTTGAAAACCAAATTTCACTATTTGTGTTTTCACCTCAGACATTGGACTCATTCAGCTAATAAATGCTGGGGTACTGGTAGCTCCTGATACAAACTGTAGAACTAGAAATACTGTTTCTAACAGTGGACACATGGAAAACAAATAGAAATACCTGCATGATTTGGTTTTTTAATTACATTTTTCTTCAATCAGCTCTGTCCATGATTTGCTCTAACTGTGGCACTGTGTGACAAGGTGTCATTAGCACTGAATTGCCTGAATATGTTGGTATCTGACATAATAAATTACATTCCAAGCTATTTATCATTCTATGGACTCTTGCTTTTTTGCAACCTAAGTCTCATAAGGACTCTTTGGAAGCAGCCCAGGCTGACCTGTAAAAACCTCAAGGTCTTCTCTTTTGAGAATTTCAGGTAACCAGGGTTTGTGAAAAGAATCTCATGACAATTTGAGCGCTGCTTTCACTGCTATAAATGTGTTTTCCCCTCTTTTTAGGACAAAGAACACAAATAATTCTAAGGAAAAAAAACAACTCCAAACGCAAAAATAAAAAATTACCCAAACCCAATGGATTCAAGGCACTTGAGTCTTATTGCAAAGTGTATTAACCATCTGGCCTCACCCAGGGTGTACTGGGTTGAGCTCACCTGTCTCTAGAGCCAACCTTTAGCTTTCCCTACATCCTATTTCACTCACATAAAACTACTTACAATAAAGCTCACAAATTTATGGGCACGAAATCAAAGTCATAGAGGGTTTTTTTTACCTTTCCTTCATTTTAAAAAGGATATTTACCATGTCCAGTGTCTCATAAGGAGTATCTGAGAACAAATTATAGAGGAGTTTTATCACTATGTTCTTTTTCCTGTAGTTTTCTACCTAAGATGAGGATCCACAACCAACCAAAGCAAATGGGACAAGAAGAGAAGTCAGAAGAATTCAGACTTTTCCTATCAATTCTTCTGCAATTAGTTATTCAGTGAAGTATTTCCCTGCTCTTACTATCGCTGTGCAAATACCAGTTTCACTCCCTGTTTGTAATGTGGAATCTCCTCCTCAGACAGGACTTTATGACACCCTGCAAAGGCAGAACAAAAGCTCCCCATTCCATTCCATTCCATTCCATTCCATTCCATTCCATTCCATTCCATTCCATTCCATTCCATTCCATCCAACTCCCTGTACTGGTAATTCTGCCTGAGGAGGGTAAATTAAACTCCATCACTGAGCAGATTCTTACAATACGGGGATAACTCCAGGAGGGAGCTCTGTATTTATTAACAGGACTTACAAAATGCCCACTTATCACAATAAACCATTATTCCTTTCCATGGAGCTGGAACAGCATTAAAATGAAAGGAAAAAACCCCAACCCCCTCAGTTTGTTGCAGTCTAGCTCCCAGCTAACCCCACCTTTATATGAAAACCAGCCATTTCCCTCTTTTCCTGCCTGGAAAAGCTCAGCATAATGTCATTTAAAAAAAAAAAGGAGATACAAACATCTTTTTTTTTAAATTAGAATTAAATTATCTCTTTCCTAAAATACAGCCTTAAGCTCCTGAAAATTAGTGTTTAGTTCTTCCTCCACTTTAATTAAGCCATTTGGCTGTAATTGAAGTGGCAAATGATGCTACAGAATAAGTAAACAATTAGGTCATTGCACTTGTAAATATAATAGGAATTATTTCTACAGTCACCTCCATCAGTGGAAGATGGGGCTCTCAAGAGCTGGCCTTCCATTCCTTGTCTCTTCCCCACTCCAGTGGGAATCTGCAGGGGAAGGATAGGAAGGGAACTGCAGGGATCCATTTTCCTTCAGGTTTAAGAGGCAATGACAGGAGTCATTAAAACACAGTGTGTATTCTGTGCTGGGACCACATGAGTCACTAATAAAGGCAGCGAAAAAAAGAGATTATCTCTCAGTAATTGTGTAATGCAGGACATCCTTACGGGTTTGCTTCTGTGCAAAGCAGCCCTCCCTCCCTGCTGACGTCAGGGCAAGGCTAAAACCTGGGCTTTTTGGTGTCATCAGTGGCAGTGCTAATGCTCTGGAGCAGCCAGGCTGTAAGTGAGAATATCCTCTCACTGAGGTCACCTAGAACAGTCTGTCTTTAGTCACTGCATGGCACTTGCAAGGAAATTGTAGCTCCTCACAGAAGTGGCTTAGGGTAAAACAGAATATTCAGACCCAGGTACCCAGCAGGTTCTCAGCCAAAAAGTCAATAAGTGCACACGTGGGCAAGGCTGGTGAGTATCAAACACCAATTTCAGTACAGACTGTTCCAAACAGAAGTTGGAGATGTTAATTCAGAACGGAGCTTTCACGTTATTTATTTCAATCTGAAAAGTTAAAATAGCATTTTATCCCAGGAGTTTGGTATTGCCACCTAAAGAGACAATTTGTCCTTAACACATAATGCAGCAGCACAGAAGGGACCCAGCAGGATCACTGAGTCCAACTCTCACCCTGTGCAGGACCATCCCCAAGAGACATACCCTGTGCCTGAGAGGATCAATAACCCACTGAATTGAGCAGAGGCTCCACAAACAGCCTGAAAATCAAAACAAGAATATGGCAACATTATGTCTGAGGGACAAGTTTGTAATTGTGGAAACCTTGTGGAATAAAAGATGCAAACCTGTTTTTATCCAGTGTTTCTGTTACCTCTTTTCAAAGACTTTAAACATGGGGCTTACCTGAACATCAGGGGTCTGTCCAGGCTTTGGTGTCCCTGCCCAGGGTGAGTGCAGGTGCCTCTCCTGGCTGGCCCCCTCCCTGGGGTCTCCCTCACACCACGAGCATCATTTGGGGAGCA
>VXBX01003955.1:0-16415 GCA_013400415.1 Scytalopus superciliaris | reverse complement strand
CCCCCCCCCCCCCCCCCCCCGAAAAGCCCCCAGAGAAAACCCTATAATAAATTGCATCTTCATGCACTGCAAGTCTGGACACTCGGAATCTGAAGGGGCTTGACATCCTGCCCGAGGGAGATGTGTGGCCAGAGCCCCAAACCTGGAAACAAAGGGAGAAGACTAAGGTGCTTTGGAAAAAAACAAACACCATCACACTTATAAATAATGTAACAGTGATCCAGAAGATGCTGGTTTTGAGTTGGGCCAATTCCTGAATGGAGTTTACATGGTTAGATCCCAAAATCTGAGGAAAAAATCCATAGCACTCTCCTAAACAGAACTAATTTGGTCTTACTCTGCAGAGTGCTTAATTCCTCCTACTCAGTGAGCTTGGCTCAGATTTCTGGAGTGTAGCATTTGAAGGGGAAATTCTTAACTTCCTAAGAAAGAGGCAAGAAGTTTTCTCCCTTTGATAGACATACCAGTGACATTTCTGGAAAACAAAATTCCCCAGGAGAAAAGCCTTGATGTCCCCCTGGCCCTGAGCCCTGCAGGGATGACCCCCCGTGTCCCCTGGGGGGGAGTTGCAAGCAGAGAAACGAGGGACAGCCACAGTGCACCCTGTCTGAGCCAGGGCTGAGCCCCAGCCCCCCTGCCTGGCCTTCTGAGCTCTGGGCCCATCCCTGGCATCCTGCAGGACTGCAGAGCAGCTGGGAAGCAGGAGGCACACAGAGACACAAGTGCTGAGCTTGGAATTACATGATCTGTAAGGTCCCTTCCCACTCAAACCATTCTATTATCCCATATTTCTATGGAGCTGCTGTTAAAGCCATGGCCAAACTAACTAGGGGAGTAAACAAGGAGTTGTTTTCCAATTTTTTTCATAAAATTGTTTCTCAGGGAGACACAATCCTGGAGATGATGAGAGGGAACCACAAATACACAGATGACAGACACGGCCACTCAGCAGACTCCACAGGGCATTGCTTCAGAACATGCTTGTGTTTATTTGATCTGTGTTTATAGAGGAGCCCTGGAAGACTGATGATGATTATGTTATTCTAATCTCATTTAACATCTGAGATAAATATTGGATTTGTTTTAGTGTTTGCTAAGCCAAAGTTACTAATAATTCTACTCTGTCGCTACAGTTTTACTGTGGTTTGTGCTCTGTCTTGACACAAGCCAGGCATGTCTGAAAGTAAATCACTACATCCCAGACAGCTGGAAATATAAATGTCCATCAGATTATTGTGGTATTTAGGGAAATTGTGCTTACTACTGCTCTGGATCCTTCGTTTGTAGCCAGTTTGGCTTAGGTGGGAGATGCTCATCCAATTGCTTTACTGTTTTTTCTTCTCCTTCAGGGGAATATTTGTCAGGGGGCACAGGCCTTGATGGGGCAATGAAAATGTTCAACTGAATGGGAAGGTTTTAATCCTTGTGATGTCTGAGAAATTACCATAAATATTGCATTATTTAAAGTGTAAACAACATCCACAATTGAAGAAAAAGGGGTTGAGCAGAAGTAGGACTGTAACCTTGTCTGTTCTCTGCATGTGTTTCCTGCTCAGTTTTCCCCTTTGGGAATTAAGGATAACTCTGCCTACTAAACTCACCTGGTGATTCTTGGCTTCTCTTGCTCTGCAAGGAGAGAAGCCCCATTAAATGTCAGTGTTCAGAATTCTTGGAGCTCTTTTGGTGAAAATGCATCTTCCTTTTAACAATTTGGTCATATCTTAATGACCATGGAGGCCAAAACCTCCACAGGCTGCATATACTATTTCCAGAACAAACTAATATAACAGCCAAAACTGATAAGGGACAATATTTGAGAAATAATTCTGTTCAGCAGAACAAGTGGACTTGCTTCCTTAATGCTGCTGGAGAGGATGTCTCATTAACCCAAGGGAGCTGTTCACTGCAGGACCTGAATGCTGCCATGTGGGGAAAGAGGAGAGACAGGCTGATGCTCTGAAAACTCTTATGGCATTTGTGGTCAACCTGAAGCCCTACAGGGTTTTTTTATAGCATAATACATTGGTATTTCCTTATTTATTCAGAACCTCAGATGGACACTCCAATTGTCTGAGGAATACCCAGGGTAAGAATGAAAATGCTGCCCATGTTGTAAGTCCAGAGCTCTGATGGCCCCTGGGGCAGTGACTGTGCAGCTGCTCTGGCACCTGCCAGCCAGCACAGGGGCACCAATGGACTGTGGCACAACTCCTCTCAGGGCACAGTCCACAGCTCAAGTGACTTTCTGTTTGCCTTGGGAATGTGAACCCAAACAACATTAACGTGAGAGCATAGATCCTTTTCAAAGTAGGTAAACCACTGGTTAATAGGACTGAATTCAAGGCAATGCCATACAGAGGAACCTATATTAAAAAAATCCCTCAATTTTTACTTTCTGCCTTTTTGTGGGCCTTACCACATCTGTCTCCTGCCTCACACTCAAGGTTTGTTAGCACTGACGTTTCTTTTCTAGACTGGTTAGTACAGATCTTTCCTTTTCAAGCCTCCCAATTCAAATTCCTCCCACCTAAGACTTTGATTTACTCTCTTCTATCATTTCAGCTATTCTGGGCCTCTAAATTCCAGATGAAGTGGGCATCCTCCAACCCAGCCCAGCAATCTGCTCTGATGGAGCTGGTGTAGCCCTTTACAGTCATTCCCCAGTGCCAAAACATTCCAGGAATTGTAAAAGTTATTTCATCTGCAAACAATGTATTTTAAGACTGTTATACACAATCATCCAGCTTTCAACATCACAATATACAGAGTGCAAAATCATCTCAAAAGCTAGAACTAATGGCCAGGAATGTTCCCCTGCCCAGGTCCTCTCCCAGTGCTCCCTGTTCCCAAGCTCCTGCTCCATTTCAGTCATCGTGGCTCCAAAGTAGAAAAGCACAAGAGCAGCTCAAGAAAAAGGTAACTGGAATTTCTTGCACAAAGCCCATACAGTGTAATTGCCTGGGTTTATACATGGGAAGGACAATATAATTAAAACAAACCCAAGAAATGAACTGCTTTCATGTAAACAATGGAGATAGGGGTTTTATTAAATTAAAGCAAAATTGTTAGAAGCTTAAAATCACATCTTACAAGGGAAAACATGATAAAGCCCTAACAGGCACACCCCTTTATGTGTTTTCCATTCCCTGTCTTTGGCATGTCAGCCCTAGATGGGTCCTACCCCTTCACTCCTGTCAATAAAATCACTACATTTATCAGAGGACTAAGCAGCTTTGCATCACTTTGCAACTGTTGTGGCACAAGAGCATACAGTGACCATTAGGGCTTGATGACAACGGGAAAGGAGCCTAATTTGACTCTGCCTTTCATCCTCTTAAGGGGAAATGAAAGTTGGCATTGCCCATGGTGAACCTGGAAATGGCAGCACAGATGCAAAGCTGAATGACAGGTCCTTTTCCTTCTGAAAATACTAAATGAACTTCAGTGTAATTCACCACCACATTCCACTCTGCAGCTGCTCCTGGAGCTGGGAGTTGCTGACATGGATTGCACTGTGCTCAGCCTGGACAGTGCAGGTCATTGCTCAGAATCAAGGCACGGAGGGATTTGGGGTTTGCAGCAGGAACCAGCTCCATCCCACCCCTCTGTGTTTAGGAGCAGCAGAGCAGGCAGCTCCCCAGGGCCTGAGGGGCACAGTCCTGCTCAGTTTTCCCCTTTGGGAATTGAGGATAACTCTGTCTGCTAAACTCACCTGGTGATTCTTGGCTTCTCTTGCTCTGCAAGGAGAGAAGCCCCATTAAATGTCAGTGTTCAGAATTCTTGGAGCTCTTTTGGTGAAAATGCATCTTCATTTTAATGATTTGGTCATATCTTAATGACCATGGAGGCCAAGACCTCCACAGGCTGCATTTACTATGGATGGGGGTGAGGTGCACATTGGAAAGGGGCATGGAGCACAAATGGTTGGCAGAACAGAACCTGCTGTGTATTTGGTAACCTCTGCCTCCACAGCCCACGGAAACTGCTTAGATTAAAACTGAGTGCACCTGTGAAACTCCTGTGGTTCTCAGTTTTGAGGGCAGCATGAAGACAGAGGTTTCCAGTCTCAAATTCCTGTCCTTATACAGAATTATCAAAATTGGTAGTTCCCTCTTGCATGATATGAAATGCTTTCTCCAGGAAATTCTTCCTTTGTGGGTCATTTATTACTGGAAAGGCAGGGTAGCTGCACACTCAGACAGTGGAGAGCATTTTGTGGCACTGTGGGTACTGCAAGGATTATCAGAACCCTTCGATGTGGTCGTTCATTCCTGCAAGAATCCATTCCTGGTTACAACAATGTACTGTAACTATCACAGCAGTGTGACTAGAAGAGTTTTCTTCCCCATGAAACACGTATTTCTTCCCAAGCCTTGTCCTTTGTTATAAAATGTTGTTGTTTAGTAACCACATTGAGGAAGTATCTCTTAATGTCACATTATATCGTTAGAAATGATGCACACAAAGAAAAGCCCAAGAACTCTTGCTGGGCTGAAGGCCTTGATAGCAATTCCTCTGCTTCCAAAGGGCTCTCCCGGCAGCCTGGCTGGAATTCCCACACCCAGAGCCGGCCGAGGGGGCTGCAGCCCGGCCATCCCGTTACCCTGAGCATCACTACCATCAAACCCTGCCGGGGGCTGCCCTTCCCCTGTGCCTGCAGTGGCAGTGGGAGGCAGCCCAGGAGCAGCAGGCTGTGTGCTCTGAGCAGAGCTGCTCTCTGGAGCACAGAGCCCCCAGCCCTCCCTCCCTGCTCCGGGAGCTCCTGCTCTGCAGGGATTCACACCCTGCCGACATCACCAGCCGGATTACCTAAAAAAACCCTCCAAGTAAGTTGGCCGTGAATGTTTTTTTGCAGCCTCTGAATCACACCTTGGTGTGGCAGCAGATGGGGGATCCACCAGGGCCGTGCTGAGGGAAGGAGCCATCTGTGCTGTGACTGCAGCCTCGCTGGTGCCACACGAGGCCACCCCGAGCCGGGCACAGCCTGGCAATGCGCTCAGCCCGAGCCAGAGGGGCTGTGGAGGGGGCACTCACCGAGGGCAAGGGCAGCAACAGCACTGTGGCCACATTTCTTTATAGACACTCACAGGGAGAGCCAAATGGGATGATTCATCCCTAAATATAAATAGTCTCAAGCACTCCTAAAGCTCCATCCTGAACAGTTCCAAAGCGGGCTCTGGAAGGAGCTGAGCATCTCTTATGGGGTTTCACAGCTCAGCTTCAGGTTCTGTGGTGCCAGAGGGGCTGCATTCCCAGCTCTGCTCCAGGAGGGCACTCACCACGTGGGTGCTGGGAGCAGGACTGTGCACATTGGCCTAACAGATATTGGTTGGTTTTGCTAATCCAAACCCATTTGTTGGAAAGATCAATCACAGCCTGAGATTCAAAGGCAAGCAGTACATTGCCCCTTCCATCATTTGTTCATGTTGTCAAATAAGAATCCATGGCTTGTTTTGGATCCATTTTTTGCCCATTAGCTCTGGATGAGATTTCCTAGGCATGTAATTCATATTTGTAATTTGAGAAATGCTAATATGAATTACAGACACAGATTGTGTGGAATCCATGGACTCACAGGACTGAGACTTCTCCTGTAATCCTCTGGTCATCCTTTCTCTGCCTTTATTTCTATTTTCTGGGTTAATAAAGTGTGTGTGTGGGAGGGGTTGTGCATTATATATGTAATGTATATAATACATTATACATATCTTCTAAACCCAGTTGAATCGATGCAACATAAAAAGCCATTCTATTGCTCCTGCTTCAAAATGTGTTTGCCAGACATCACATGACATCACCTGAGACATGAGTCACATAGACATTGTAGGGGTTCTTTGCAGCAGTGTTGCAATGACACAGCAGCGTCTGCATTTTCAGCTGTTGCTTCTGAATGTATGACATTAGAATATCTCAGACACTGAAGGCTGCAGATCAGGTGTGTGTGTGAGAAAACACTGCAAGTCTTTACAGAATGCCAAGTGCACAAGAATCCATCCCTATGTGCAAGGACAGGATCCACAGCTCTAAGTAGTTACAGAGCAGTTGAACAGCGGTTTGCTCTGCAAAGCCCCCACTAGAAGAGTCTCTAGGAAAGGCACTGGAGGAGTCACACAGTGGGGACAACAAGGCCAGTAGAGTTCCTGGGATTCTCTGGTCCACAGTGGGATGGCAAGGGGGGGAAAAACTCATGTTGCTCCCTTCCCTAGTGAGTGATCACAGTAGGATCCCACCATAACTGCAAGTACAGGTGGAAGTTCTTGGAACACTCCACACAAACTCTGTCTTGGGCAGCACTTTGTTCTCTGTAAACCTTTCAGAGGAAAGTGGGGAAGTAAAATACTTGTCTGTACCACACACAGAGCTGGGACAAGCTAATCACAGGAGACTTTGCTAATTTGACAAATTATATTCCCTTACCTGCCCTGATAAATCTGCACCTGCTCATAAGGACTTAAGGCACATCAGAATGGTGCATTTTGGCTTTCTAAACTATGTACCTGTGGAATAAGGGTGGTCTTTACAGTGAATGTTTCACTCATGACTTGCCAACTCACCCTAAACTTCCCAATGGCCACACCCCAAAACAAAAGAAATTGGTTTCCCACTTAATTTCCTAAAAACTGAGGACTATTTGGGTATATAATTATATATAAAAAACCCCAAACCCACATTTTTCAGAGAACTGCATATTCTAGCCCTGACTCCCCAGCAGACCCATGTTAAGGTTGCTCCCTGCATTCTCACTGATGCTATTGCCCCCTCCCCCTCCCCTTGCTCTAAGTTTTTTCCATGCCAAGGTACAGGTTTAGGAGGAGCAGTTCTGTTCACCTGACAACATGGCCATTAAAGTTTTCTTTCACCTTGTGCCAACAACAAAAACTCCCCAGTTTCTCTGTTGCTGCTGAGCCTTGGTAGGTTACCTGAAACTCCAGCTAGACTACATTATTTCCTTGTCCTTGTTTCTGTCTTACTGTCTGTAGTGCAAGAAATAACTGAAGAGAATAAAGCTTGTCCAAGACTGTCTTTTGTCTTGCACCTCCAAATTGGATTAAGTGCATTTAATATCCAAAAATTGCACCATTATGATTATCTGTTCAGATACTGCATTTTAATTGAAAAACAGACTTTAATAATGAAAACTTTATGGCATTCATCTGCTCAATCACTCCATTAGCATATACTCATATACTTGAGTCTATAGACTCAGTAGNTCAAGTGTATTTGGAAGAAATTAGGGGCATAATGTCAAGGGTTTCCAGTGGTGGTATCCACTGTAGAAGACAAATGAGTTACTAAAGAAGCAGAGAAGGAAAGTTTGTGTCCTGTAGCTGGCTGGATTGACACAAGAATAAGAGATGCAACCACAAAACTAAGATATACAAGCTGTTAAAAGCAAATCTATGTAAACAGCAGCTCTTGTTCCACAGACCTAGTGGACTTTATTTTGGGGCTGATGGGGCAGAGGACACAGGAGGCCGAGCAGGGCAGGAAATAATGCACTGCCCTTTGCCTCTGGCCTCGCAGGGCTGGGCTCTTGTACCTGCTGTTGAAGAAGTCAGGGCACCTTAGAACAAAAACCAGATGGCCAGTGTGTTTCTTTCCCCAGTACAAGACCCTGTTTATAAACACTGCTCACAGGTTTCTCCAGGCCCCTACTCCCCAGTGGGGAAGGGCCAGTGCCTGTTACTGCTGCAGCACAGCTGAAGGACATTATTTCCACCCACAGAGGAGGGCAGTGACCTGCTTTGCTCTCCCATTAGCCAGCTGGCATCTGTGCACAGCTCCCCTGATTGCCCTTGATTAAGGCCTCATATTTGCTTCTATTAAAGGTAAGATTAAGTGCAAAATTAAGAAGGGCTGCTGGGTAAGTTCATTGGAGTTTGAAGCCAGAGAACAGTGTACTACCTAACCACAGCAACTGTCCCAGGCAGATGGAGTGCTATCCACCTGAAATGTTATTTCCTACATTATTTCCATGTTCTCCTTTCCTTATTTCTAGAGTATTGCTTATTAGTGTTTGCTTTCCCCACATGTGAAACAGCCTGCAGAACAGCACCAGCCATGGAGTCCCCTCTCACTGACAACCCTCAACATCACAATGGGCTCAATTCCAAAGGAAGCTCTCCTGTGACACCTCTGAGACTGACCCCACCTGCCTGCTCAGGAGATGTGGAATTCCTCTTGCAATGAGACAGTATTTTCCTCTTCACATAAGGTGTTGTGGCCCCTGTTTGTAACTAGTAAACTAGAAGGGGTCTTTTAGGTCATACTGAGCTCCCTCTTCCCACTGGGCACCTTTACATGAGTATCTAACACACCAGAACCAAGCAAAGCTGCCCTGCAGTTCCCCCATCACTGAGCACATGACAGAAATAAATGGTGGTTCCTCTCAAGTGCCAGAGCTTGGGATGTCTCTGTGAGAAACCAGCCCAGTAATGGTAACCAGCAAGTACCAGGGGAAGAAAATCAGCATGACCAAGGGGTGACTGTTCAACCTGGGGCAGCACACGGGGGCTGAGCTTGAAGAACAGCTGAAGGTCCTTCTTTGGAGCTACAACACTTGTGGGGCTGTGAGAGGAGCCCTCGGGGCTCCTTTTGGTCACTGGGCCACCTCATCAGGTGCCACCTGTTTGCTGACAAACCTGAACACAACAAGTTCTGTCCTGGGCCGTGCCTGGCACTGCCATGGGGTGACTGGCACTGTTGGTCAGGGATGCCAGTGGGTCAGGAAGCTGAAGGGAATGTGAAATTCAGATAGAAAGAGCAGTAATAGCTCAGGCCTGACCTCAGGACACAGGAGCTGTAGGGGCCGCATTCCCCATGAGATTTCCTTCTTTCATGAGATTCCTTTTGCAGAAGGGTTCTGATCCCACATTCTGCATGGACTGGAATCTGATGAAGTTGCAAGATGGTCTGATACACAATTTGCCAGTTTAATGAGCTTGTTTTTTTTAATAGCTAATGCACTGCAGTGTGTTTTGGCTGAGTCCCTAAGATGTTTCAAAAGCCCAATTATATCTTACAAGGTCAGTAGGCACTTATTTTTAAGGGCCCATGATTCAGTAGATGCTTGCATTCTGTGCTCCCTGCAATGTTTTAATGTTTGTTATAAAAATTGCTGCAGTGATTCATTTGCATGTATTTCTCCTTTGTTTGAAAGGGAACCGTTTAGAGTGGCTATTTTAGGGGTTGGTAAGTGGAACAACCGGAGTGTGAACACTCTGAAAAGATAAATGGAAATGTTTAATATTTATGCCATGCTATTTTACTGTGTCTCAGTCACGTAAAACCAGATCACTATCCTACAGCTCCTGCTTTAAAAAGACAGCACTGAAAGCGATAAAATGTAGCACTAATTGCCTTGTTCAAACAAGCGATGGCAAACTTCAGGGGTACAATCCTAGTACATTTACAATGCTGAAAGTCTGCTGAAACCATGCTAAATAAAGAAATACAAATGAAAAGGCTGTTCCACCCTCAGGCAGCTCTTCTACAGTGTGCCTGCTCCAGCCATAGCTGATTTTGGGGTTGCATCAGCCTCCTGCTCCCTGAAGGTGCAGCTCACATCTCCTGGCAGCAGTGCCCGTGTGGAGTTCCCCCAGCGTTACATCCACACAACTGCTTGTGGGTTTACAGAGCAAACGAGATCCTCGATCCTTCTGTGAGAACAAAGGGACAGTGAGACACAGCACAAAATCGCTGCAGAAATCAGAGTGTTGTCAAAACGCCTCCCAGGAGAGGAGGGGAGATGCTGATCTCCGTTCTGTGAGCAATAAAAGAGAATATAGAACGTGACTATGCGTGTTTTAGCAAACCAGGGGTGCACCTCACCTGTGCAAATGTTTATGCTGCCCATACACAGAACTAGTCCCTTTTTGAGGCTCTCAGTCCTTAAATTTCAAGGATTAGGACCCACTGTGCTAGACAGTCAAAGGGATTCCTTGTTACAGCATTTTGGACCAAACTCCCACAGCCAGACAGATCGGTGCATTTGTAAGATCTATAGTAAGTGTTCAACTTCTGGCACAACTTGGGTCTCTGACTGAATTCTGAAAGGCTATTTTTGTCCTTAGGGTTGAAGTTAACACAGCTATCGATCATTTCCCTGCAGGTTTGGAGGAGTCTAACAGAGCTATTTTTTCCTGCTGAGAACCATTTGAAAAACTTTTTTGCATGACAATAGGTTTTATAAGTGCAGACATTTGCAGACAATACATGAACTAAAATTCACCATTTCATTGTTTCGAGCCATTCACCCACTTCTAACAATTCTAGTAGTATGCCATACTAGGGTTAAACTCTCAGAACTGAAACTTGGCTGCTAAATATAAACTTGAGCCTAATCCAAGATCTTGCTTCAAAAATGTTAGTTTATACAGCTGACTGTGCTAAGTGGGGATGGAAAGTTGTTATTGCTGAAGAAGTTCCTTACTATTTTAAAGCAACTTTACCAGCAGTTCCTTTGCTGTATCTCTCACTGTCACATTGCTGGTTATAGCTAAAAATACATAGAATATTTTATCCTTTCTCCCAGGGCAGTAGGTGAGAGCAGCAAATGCTTAGGGGGTTTCACAGCTGACAAGTGTCCAACCACACGCTGGGTGAAGAAACATGAGCAAAAATAATCCACGAAAATGAAGGGCAAACCAACTCCTGATTTGCAAATAAAGGTCTATTAGAGCACTGAGGAGACTCCATGGTCTCCTCCACGGAAGGGGATACACCCACAGCACCTGGTGTGACGCTCAATCCCATGGCAGTTACTTTCTTCTTCTTCTCCTCCCCCTCCTCCTTGCAGGAGGGTGTAACCTGACCCAGCCTTACCTGTCCTTTAGAGCTTGTTCCGTTTGCAGCTGCCAATGCAAACAAAATCTCTGAGGCTGGAATAGACCTTTAAGATCAAGTCTGTCTGCTGAGCCCACCCCTCAATCAGTCCCCCGTACTCAGATCTTCACTTGTTACCCTGGTTACAAGGTTACCATTCTGGTTACCCTTCTCATATTTTCTTCCACTCCATTCCAAAATTGGCAAAGGAGGTATCAATAACTATCTTGGTGCATGCTAATAATGACCAAAAAGAGCTAGAAACTTTTGGTGAATATTAATAATTATGAGTATTAAGACCTTCTCTAATGGGATCTCTTTCTGCTAAGAGCTACAGTTCCATGTGGGTCTTGTTTCAGAACTGGAATTTAATCTCCAGGTTTTTAGGAAGAGTCTACTTCCAGATAGAATCACAGAATGGTTTGGGTTGGAAGAAACCTTAAATATCATCCAGTGCCACCCCCTGCCATGGGCAGGGACACCTCCCACCAGCCCAGGGTGCTCCAAGCCCCATCCAACCTGGCCTGGGACACTCCCAGGGCTGGGGCAGCCACAGCTTCTCTGGGCTCCCTGTGCCAGGGCCTGCCCACCCTCACAGGGAACAATTTATTCCTTAAATCCCCATTATAAATTCCCCATTTTTCGGCCATTCCTCTTTATCCCCAATCCCTCTCCAACTCTCCTGGAGCTCCTTTAGGCCCTGCAAGGGGCTCTCAGGTCCCCCCCAGAGCCTTCCCTTCTCCAGGGGAGCCCCCCCAGCTGTCCCAGCCTGGCTCAGAGCAGACACCTCCTTGTGCTGGGGGTCCCAAAGCTGCACACAAGGAGGGAACTTGATCTTGTGCTCTTCCTGGTTGGTGTGTTTGCTCCTGCCAGGCTCAAAGGAGATGTTACTGTGGTCTCCATGACAGCCTAATTAGGTAGAATTTGTTCCCCGTTTTCCCACATAATGTACCTATTATTAGAAAATAGCCTTGTGCCCCTGAGGAGGAAAATGGCATTACGGAGTGTGGCACTACAATAGAGCATCCTGATCACTCTGGCCATGGGCAACTCGCTGTATTGTCACTGTGTGACACACTGTGTTCTTAAACAGCTCTTCCTACTAAAAAACTTTTCATCCCTCTTTCCCCCAACAAGATTTCTCCTTCCTACCCCTGGTTTCTTGCTCCTAGTTATCCACTAACAAATTCTAAATCTTAGAAAAGACTCTTCTGCTCTTTATGCTCCATAGCCCACTGCAAGTGGGAAATGAGGAATTTACTTTATGAAAGAACTACATTGGAGAGCTACAGATTTGTCTGGGAAGCTCTTTTGCAACTTTATACCCACTATGAATTTCTGCACCACAAAGGAAATCAAGAGAACTGGTGATTAGAGCTTATGAGATTTATTGTTTTATAAACTGTGTAAATCCAATAAAGTTTACTCCATATTGCAGCAAAATGTCCCTTTGGTTTTATCTGATAAGCAAAGTGATCTGTGAGCTAAACTGTTCACTAAAGCATCTCCCTGGTTACTCCCAAACTGTGCCTGTGGGATGTCAGGCAGTGGATAAGCATCATAAAAAATTAAGGCAGTAGCATTAACAGTCATTTTGTATCTCCATTCTTCAGCAATGGAATCCAGTGAGAAGTACTGATGTTCTACACTCTTCTCTGCAGGTATAAAACATCAACCAGCAAACCACTAAAAGCATGAAAACGTGAATTAACCTGAGCCATGTACTGATCCAAATGTTTAAGTGGCCAGGGAATCTCTTCTTGACTCAAAACCTCTGTTGGTGCCAGACTTCCACAGGTTTGCCCACACTTTGTCTCCAGAGATTCTGCCACTCATCTGGAAAAACAGAAGTCCATTTTCAGCCCTAATTGCAAAGGAAAGCCAGCAGGGCTAAAGCAGCCCTGCTCCTGTGCAGTGGGCTGGGCTGGGGTGCTCATGGTGGATGGCAACTCCTCAGGGCAAACCAAATCAGTGCCTTCCCAACTGTTTAACTGTGTCTATACAGCCAAGGCAGCAGAAAGGAGGAATTCTTTCCCCAGACTCACAGAAATGCTTTTAACATGTTGTGTTATTGCTGTTATTCGCATGAGAGCTGCCAAAGATCCTGGGCAACTCTGGATGCAAGGAAACACCTGTGTTTTGGTGGGAAAAGTGAGTGTACCTGTTCCTGAGACACCTCTAGAACATAGTCTCAAACAAGTTCTGATGTAGGGGAGGTTGGGTTTTCACCTGCATGTGCAGGGATTTGGCTTTTCAAAGGGGAGAGTTTCCTGAGCCAGCAGGAGCCACCACAGCTCCCTGAGGAGCAGCAATAGAGTCTCATACACTTGCTGTTGCAAAGAGAAGAGGTGAACTGATTTATGTGTCAGTTTTCCCATTCCCTTCCACTCCAAACAACTGTGAACTGATTTCTATGTTTATATTCTGGACCTGTCAATCCCTTCCTCCTGTATCCACTAAAGGTTTACTGCTCTGGTCACTTGGTACCTACAACTTTCTTAATGAAACAAGAACAGGCTGCCTTAGTCCAGGGTAGGAAATACATTGCAGGATTGTTTAGAGTGAAGCTGGGGATGGTTCTGTGCAGGGCCAGGACTTGGACTCGATGGTTCTTGTGGGTCCCTTCCAGCTCAGCATATTCTGAGATTCTTTGATCGTGTTCCAGTGCCAGAAATCAGCATGGAAATCAAACTGAAAACAAACAAGCAAAAAAACCATATAAATTGAAAAGAACATTTTCCAGTCGATTTTGGGACTTAAAAATCCCACCTAGAAGAAAAAAAAGATGTCTGAAATTGTGAGAGCTGATTTTATAAACCTGGGGGATGCTCTGTCCAAGAGGTTTCCAGAGAAAAACTGCTAAAATGAGCTAATAGATAAGAACTCCTTTAAGTTAATCTAAGGGGGTCTTGGGGGGGGCAGAAGGAACTGTGACCTTGAATTAAAAGGTTCTACAAAGCAGATGTGAGACTGAGGAGAAAACTTTGATTAAAATGACATTTTGCTTACTGAAAAAAGGACAGGGTTTCATTTCAGTACAGAGCATTCATAGCAGGGGGGACACTCCAGCTCCTTATCCAGGCATTCCTACTCTTTGACAAAACAACCTGCCACTTAGGCCTTTTTTAATGACTTGAAGGCAGTTTCAACTTCTTTTCCAGCTTACATTTCTGCCAAGGACGAGTAAAACGCTGAGGAGAAAGGAGCAAATACCAGGAGCTAATCATGGCACAGGACTGTGAACATGCCGTGTCAGGCAATTAAGGAGCTGATCAGCTGGGCTGCAGCTTGGCCCACAATTTGTTCCAGCCAAATGAAGTATTGCCCAGCCAAATTATCACTAATGCACTCAATCAACAGTTTTGATGCAGTTGGATGACTCTCCCCCTAACAGATATTCAAGGATTCTCTTTTTCTTAGGACTATTAATTTCCTTACAATGGTAATACTTGCAAATGGACCAAATTTGGCACATATTTTACATGGAGCCCTTTGGAGAACCCTGTTCTGTTACAGAATCCAGGAGAATTTAATGCCATTTCAGGAGTGTCCTCGGGAGCTGTTCAGCTCCACTGTTTCCTGCAGTCTTGGAAGGACTTCTGTCCTTGCAAGGAACATCACTGCAAGGCTATTATTGTTAAAAAAAAAAAAAAAACAACAACTTTAAACTTATTTACATTATTAAATTGCCCAGCTTGGATTAAACAAACAGGCAATGAGCAACAATCTCTAGTTTGGCATAAAAGGGCAAAGAAGCTGAGTGATATCACAGGTTAATGGTAGGTAAGAAGCAAATTAGGTCTTTATCATTTCCAGAACAAGATCCTTTCTACACAAAATACAACAAACTGTAACAGAGGCCCAGCTGAAAATCCTGATTATATTATCTAATTAGGCAGAGCACACTGCCCAGTGCTGTCACATTTGCTTTGGGCAGCCAGGTGTTCTTTATTCAACAGCAACAAGAGCTGCCCAAACTGCTTTCCCAGGGTGTCCCCGGGACATCAGCAGTCTACTGAAGTCCTCAAGAGCAAATTCCTATTTATAGCAGTCCAGAAAGCATATTCTGCCAGAATTACCTCAACATTCCAGCAGTTTGGGGAGCTGAAATTGCATTTGTCAAAGTCCAAACCCTGACAGTTCAGATGTCAGGAGTTTGTAGTGACATGCTGATGATTTTGACAAGTTGTCTCCATCTCCAATGCATCAGTTTTGCTTTCCTGGAGAAAAAGTGCCAGGCTCACTCAGACCCAGAAATAACACCCACTCGAAAAGGGGCCAAATGAGACAAGTTTCCAGTCCAAAAGCAGCTCAAAAAATGAGCAATGAGTGATTAAATAAACAAACCAAAAATGAGAATAGAGCCACTAGTTTACAAGGAATGCAAACACGAAGTATATTTTTAAACTTTTTTCCATCCCCAGGATGGTGCAACACCTTAAATAAAGCAAATGTTTGCTCTGGAGCCGCAACAGAGCTTTGTAAGCACCATATTGATCTTTCCAATTGATGTACAAATGTGTTCATATTGACAGGTTTCTGTTCCTGATCTGCCCAGGAAGCCAGTAATGATCCATTAGCAGCCTGTTTGGGGGGTCAGGATACACTCCCAGGTGTACACAGGGAGACACATTTCCTCTTGGTGTGTGCCTGAAAAATACACGTCCAAGTTGCCATTTCACAATGATTAGTTGCCCTGGTAGAAATCTGTGATGAGAAAATGCATTCTCAGCTCCTCTGACAAACTTGTCACCATTTGTTGAAGTGCAAAGTCAGGTAATTCGAGTGTCACCTCTTTGGATCAAGGATTCCTTGGCTTTGGTGTGCAACTGGGGACCCAACAAGGCTTACATTCTCAGCTCAGGCAGTTGGTAGGTAACTAATACAACAATATTTTCCACTTCTGATACAGTACTTAAGAGCATGTAGAACCACCCCATCACATCAGAGGGAGCAGCTTCTCTTATGTCCCATGTGGGCTGGTTGCCTAAAGAACTGAAGATGATGCATTTATGCACTTCTGTGCATCTTCAGTCTCAAAGCATATTTTGAATCTAGTGGATAACATCACATAAATTGCAAAATCTAATACTATTAATAAGTTAAATTCATGAGGCCTGTGTCCAACAGAATAAAACCAGCACATAACCCCTGGCCAGCAGGGTGTTCAGTCACCATTTGAAAGGCTTCAGATGGGCCCCAGTGTGTCTGTGTGGCACTCACCTGGCCAGGGACAGGCAGGGGAACACAGGGATAGGCAGTGGGACACAGGGACAGGCAGGGGGACACAGGGATAGGAGGCTGGGACACAGGGACAGGCAGGGGGACACAGGGACAGGCAGGGGCACACAGGGATAGGCAGCTGGCACAGAGGGACAGGCAGGGGTACACAGGGATAGGCAGTGGGACACAGGGATAGGCAGTGGGACACAGGGACANGGCAGGGGGGAACAGGGAGAGGCAGGGGGACACAGGGACAGACACGGGGACACAGGGATAGGCAGTGGGACACAGGGATAGGCAGTGGGACACAGGGACAGGCAGGGGGACACAGGGACAGGCAGTGGCACACAGGGATAGGCAGCTGGCAC
>VXBX01003953.1:30821-43116 GCA_013400415.1 Scytalopus superciliaris | reverse complement strand
TCTACCGAGTCGCCGGGACCTGCTACCGTTTTGTCCTTCCACCTACGGTGAAATCATCCAGCTTCACCAAGGCGCAGTAGCGCCATCTGTTGCCCGTAGCTATAATTGCAGGACGGTTTCCCCCTTTTTTTTTTGACTGTTTTAAAGTTGCTAAGTTTGTGTGTGTATATATATATATAAGATGTTGAAACTGTTATTCCTTTTGCTCCCGGTATTGATTTTCTTTTCCTCAAGTAAAATTCATTTGAAAATCAGAAACCCGTATTTAGTTATCTGTGATTATTCTCGGTTCGGGTCTTAGATCCCTCCTGGCTCTAAATACCTTAATTGCCTCAAAACTGAGACAAGGTTGTAACAGGTTTCAGATGTATAGCATACCTGAAGTTGCTTTACACTGTTCTGATCCACGAATATTCCTGTTGATTACAGGAGAAATCTTATAGGAACTTTCCACAGATAGATACTGGAGAGACTTTGCACCAACATGCAAGGTACTTGGAGCTCCTTCAAGCTGATATGACTTTTTGCCAGTACACAGGCAAGGTTGTCAGTCTAAGGTATAGAAGTGCTTCTATTAAAAACAATTTAAAAATGCTGAGATCTTAAAATATGCAATCTACAGTTTCACCCAGCTTTTCAAATTTAAAACAAAACAAAACAAAAAGTGAAATGTTTACATTTTTTCCAAATATAATTTCTAGGTCATAAAAGGGAGGTAGTATTATTTTTCCTAGTGAGGAAATAAATTCCTAACCATTCATAACAACTGCTTCACTTTCCTCTAAATGATCTGCTATAGACTAATATTGAAGAATGGACATACACATTTAAGGACCTTCTGTAAGAATGCCAATATTTCTTCATGTGTATTGAGTGTCAGACCACAGTTAGGTTTGAATATGTATGAGAATGTCTTTGATAGCTGTTCACTCCTATGCTATGTAGACTGCTTAGATCCATTTTTACTCCTTTTGTATGCTGCTTAGAGGCAGGAAAGCTGCACATCAACCATGAATATTCATACAAAGGCATGTGTCCACAGCTAAAGAAAGAAAGAAAAACAGGTTAAAAAAAACTTTTTCCCTGTTAGAACTCAAAGTAGCTTTACATGATAGTTTCACAGCAATGTGTTTAAAAACTAACCACTGATAGAGAAAGCAATCATATAAATAGATATACAGTGCAGAGTCAGCTGCAGTGAGAGATTTTCCAAGACTACTAGAGCAAACAACTTGTTTATTGTCTTTCATTTTGTGCTATAAATTAAAGGCTCCTTTCCTCTGTATTTTATGACTTGGGGTCTGAACACAAACATAAAGCTCTGTGTTACCTTATTTAATTCCAGGATTAACACTTTCCAGAATAAAATCCTTGTCTTTATAATGTAAAATACATAGGAAGTATAGGAATAATATAGCTAGCAAAAAGATGAATTTGAGTAAACTTTTATGAGAACACTGCTTTCAGAAATAAAAAAGGGCTCTTTTTCTGAAGGTATTTTCATGGATTCATCAGATATTCTAAGAACATAATACAAAATTAAATGTAATAGGATAGATAGTTTTCTGCATTCACAGACAGAAAGAAGTATATTTTACATTGTATTGCCCCTTTTCAGTTGAAACATAAGCTCTCAAGTAAGTTCGGGCACTTAAGGATGAAAGAGTGTTAACTACAAGTAGAACCAGCTGTAATTTGTCCTTGACTGCCATATATTTATTTATTTATTTATTTGTTTGTTTGTTTATTATGTTACTTACAATCAGTCTTTTCCTGCCATTATGTCCAAGTGTAAGGGCCTAATACAGAGCATAACGACATCAATAATTTTAAAAACTATGAGTTTTAGTGTTCTTCAACAACTGGCTAATTTTCTGGTGGAGGGTTTTGTTCTTTAACACAGAGTAAACAGGTTCATGCATTTCAACACAGAAGATCTTATTAATCAAAGCTGACTTGCAGACCAATTCAGTCTATAAAATTTATATGACTCTTTCATGCTCCAGCTCTTCCTTCCCTGCTCTTTTCTTTTTATTTGTAATCAGGGAAAAAAAAAAGTCTTCATTGTTATGCCTTACTTAGAATACAGGGACGTACTTCAGCCCACAAGCTCCATAGTACTATTGCCAGGAAGATCTATGCTTGAAGTTGAATTTCATGTGTCCAAAGAGCATAGCTTGGTACCTCAAACAGATGTATCAGAACAATTAGGGGAATATTGAAAAAGTGGCAGGAAAGCAGCCAAAGGCAGTAGTGTCTCCATAACGTTTCCACAGTGGGAAACATTCATGAGCTGCAACTGCAAAAGCAATTTGAACACATACAAATTAGGTGGGTCTGTAATGAAACTGATATACCAGGAAACACTAGACAAAAGAGTTTTTAAGAGAAATTTCTTTTCTTGGTCACTTCTTCCTTATCAGTTGAACAATGGGAGAGTTTCAGTCACAGTTCTTGAGGTAATTAATGGTTCATATATAAAAAATCCTCGTTTAAGAAGGCTCATATATCTATAAAATCCATATATAAACCCCATCACTCCTTATCCACAGGTGGATATCATTTTTATTGCTACTATCCTTAGGTATCCAGAAAACACATGACATATTATTACAAAGTTAAATTCTGATTAAGAATTGAATTTATCAGTTTAATTTTCCCTATAGTTTCAGGACTGTAGTGTAGAAAAACTATTTTTTTTTTTCTTTCTTTTGTTGTTGTTTTTGTTGTTATTTTTGCTGTTTATTTGGTCGTATACAGGAAATTGCTATTTCATTTAGAGGCTTTTTTTTTTTGCATCTATTTATTTTTATACAGTGTAAGTAAGACCTCATAGCTGCAAGCCAATATTGTGTGACACAACACAATCAGAGCCCTCATATATGTCTCTACATTTTGACCTTATCTGTTGTTGCTTGTACAATATGTCATTCAACAACATGTAATAATACTTTTCCTGTGTCTGTTCCATATACTCTTTGTCCAATAGTGAAGCTGAACCTTCAGTCCTTCGTTCCCAAACACCTAAATCCACAGTGGCACTACACTAGGGGTTACAGAGACCAAGGGCTAACTTTTGCATATCCTGAAATATTCATTAAACTCATAATGGAATGAAATACAAGACCTATTTGAGTCCCGTACCAGCACAGAGACAGAATTCCTATCATTTAAATATAAAGANCCCATAGTAGCCCTGCAGTGCTGTATTTTGGTTACTGATGTGTGTAACGCTAGAGAGAACCCAGATTAGGTCACCTGACTTAACACTGACCACAGAGACATTCCATACCATTTGACGTCAACCCAGATATAAAAGAAGGTGGGCAGGGAGGTGCTCTACCCTCTCTCTCTGGTAATGGGTGCCTATTGACAACCATTGCTGTGCTGGATCATCCATTGCTGCTAACAGGAAGTAGAGATTTACTGATAGCTTTTGCTTTTTGTGTGTGTGTGTACTTCTTTCCCTTTTTTCCCCTTTTCTGCATAAATATAAGCTGCCTTATAGTAACCCATGGTTTTTTGGTTTGTTTTTGTTGCTTTGTTTTCCCTTCACTCTGGAAAAGGGGGGGAGGCTGGAGCATCTGGATGGACACCTGGCATTCAGTCAAGGTCAATCCACCACAATGGATGTAACACTTAGAAAATTTGCACATCTTAGACAAGGTTAGGTGAAATTTTTTCTGTGTTTTCTGTTCTGCATTGTAACAATATCACAGAAATATACTATTGCCATTACCATGTCATATATGTAAGGAGGGAGGTGCAAAAAAAAAGTCATTAATGAATCTTCCTGCTCATAATTGCAGAATACATTACTTACACATCTTTATTCTAAGATTTTTTGGAAACCTTCTGTTTACATTCATTTTTCAAATATTGCTCCGCTATAACAGCTTAACAGCAAGCAAAATATTTTCCTGCTCACTCAAATCCAGCTCCATCATTGTTTTGTAATAAACCATACGAGATTTATATTCATGTGTCTGCAAAAATCAAGACCATACCAACATTCAGAATAGCTTGTCCTCTTACGTATCCCCTCTCCTAGTCACATTGGCTTATATAGAAAACACTTACTAGTACTGGTTCCTTGTACACAAGATGTATTTATAAGAAACAAAACAAACTATTTGTTTGTCTATTTAAACTAATATGTATGTAATTTCAAAACCTTCACATTCAAACATCTGGATTGGTAACATACTTGTTTTGCAAATCTGGACTCTTCTGCCAGCCTTTTTCATTGAAGGAGTCAAAATGCCCTGATGAATTAAGCTTCTTCTTCAGAAATATACATATTGGGTTTGTTTCCACTTCCATCATGTATCAATGTGGACTTGACAATTTCCATCTCACTGTGAATATTGTCTGTATATAAAGTACATTATATATAATGCAGTATATACAATGTAAGTGCACATTACTTGAAAAAAGACGGTATAAAAACATCCATCTGGCCTTTATCATCTGTCCTCCTTGTTTTCAACACTGGCATTTAGAGCTCCCAGCAAAGTAGATAGATAGTAGAACATTGAGACTACTTGATTCAAGGTTGACTCTGCTACAAGGATGGTCACAAAGCAACAACACAAAGCAATCTGGTTCTCAAGTACAGCCTCATCTCTGGCTACATGATACTCCAGAAAGAAGACTTTACTTGAAACAGATGCATTTAGTTAAGTGTCTTTTAAAGTGATGCTAAAATCCCATCAACAACACGCACAGAAACCACACTCCTAAAATTTCATTACTATTACAAGTTATTAGAACAACATATTCCCCTTTGTACTTTACAAAATTAATTTCAGTTACTGTTAACACAATTTCTACCTTGCTTCACATTGCAGCTCCAGGTGTCATGCTCAGAGCATTATCTTGTGCTTTTCATGCCATTTGTGCCATTCAAAGGGCTCTGTAATAAACGTTGTCTCATCAAATCATGTTTTAAACACCTTTTAGAAAGAAAGTTTTTGCCGTTCATGTTCTTGAAGGAAAGAAGTTTAACAAGTTTTACTATTACAGAAATATTTGAAAAGTAGCCAGAAAAGAGGCTTTTATTTCACCTATGTTAGTCAAAATGGATTTAATTTGAAAGAGAGGTCATTTTGGCAAGGTATTAATCATGAAAGAAAGAAAATTATGAAAAAGTGAATGCACCTCAAATACTTGCAGTGATGGATGACCACTATCTATATCTGTAGGAGAGCATCTTATGTCTCTGTAACTTAGTCTCTTGGCACCTTGAGATTAGATCAAAGAAAGCCAGTCCCTGGTCAAAAGCTTACATGAAGTTTTTCTTACAGATGTTTCCTGAGAAAATCAAAACATTACTCATACATCAAGAAAGTGAAGGACAGAAACTAGATAAGATTTATTAACAACAAATCAAAACCAAAACAATCAGGAAGGAAAAGAAAGAACCATTGAAAAATTTAAAGATAAGTAGATCTGAATATATTTAACACATCAATAAATTGAAATAATAAATATTATTGTTAGTAAGAATAGATGAGACACTGGCAACTAGGAAACTTAAAATGCAGATAATGATGTCTAATAAGAAAATAGAAGTAAATAACATGTGTGTGTCACATATGTAAAAAAGATAATATTCTAAGAATCAAGAGTCAAACCTCAATTTCTTTTTCTCAAGATGCTTTATAGTACAATTTAAACTTTAGAGCAGAAACGATTTCCTGAATACTTACAGATAAAACCTCATACATTCATTTTATAACCTTTTTTCCTCTCCCACCCACCTCTGTCATTACCTTTTGCTCTCACATCTTTCCCTTCAATATCTTTCTTATTATGTCAATAAGTTACTCTCTTCCTGAAGGGCTCTCTCCTGGGCTTTTTTAGCTCCTCTTTCACAGTAAGGATTGCTTTTTGATGTCCTCCATGTTTCATGCTCTTGATTTGCTTATTGACAGCTGCTCTCTTTTGAGTTAGAAGCTGCACTTGCAGAGATAACATAAGGTATCTACAAGCAGTGAAGGCAGCTGTTTAACAGATTATCATATGACTATTTAAAAAGGACTCTGGTTTTCAGTTCATGAATAACAGCCACAAGGCTGTAGTCCTGGGAAGTAAATTATCACAGTTACACAACAATTAGTTATGATAGTAACACAATTATTATTCAAGTGTCATACTTTTATTTTGATAATAAAACACAGAATGCCTCGTCATGGCTAGATTTCAAAATTTCAGCACAAAAGGAGAAAAAGGAAATTGACACAGGCTGTTTCCTTATCTGTTCAGTTTATATACAATGTTTATACAACTACAAAACTATGATTTTGATCACTCTAGGTTCTATTTTACAGGTACTCTGAACTTAACTCATGTTTACAGCTCAATTTTTAATTCTGTGATTGAAAGGTGAGATAAAAATGCTGAAAGTTAGTTATTACTAAATCAATAAAATTAAAGGATAAAAATGAGCTGGGGATTGCCAGTTCTCTTATGCTTATTTACATAGCAGTTTTCTATACAATTTATACTGAATAAATTCTCAGTAAATTTGAGGCATCATAAGTGCTTTAACCAAAGAATGAACATCCCTTAAAATTCCTAATTTTAAACTATGCCTTAATAAACAAGAGTTGGAGATCATTTACTTCATTCCTAAGCAATGCTGCATTAAAAACAGTTGGATCCTGTCCTCAGCACAGGCATCCAGGATTTACACCTTTCCTGACTGAAAAATTGCTTACTATTCTGAGCAGGTTACACCTTTGGGATTATCACAGAGAAAGATGTAGTGAGGGATGTACAGCAAACCCAGCAATATTGTCTTTCTGCAACTGAATTTCCACTTGCACTACAAATTCCTTCTTCTGCCAGCAAGTTCAAAATACCACCCAGTTTCCTCTTTCAAAATCTGTCATTTGTTGAAAAAAATTCTCTTTGTGTCACCTCACTGTAGCTATGATGAATGTGAAAGAAGCCAGGAGTGTGGGACAGAGCCATAATCCCAGCACAGAAGTCTTCCACGTGGCAGTACAGCTTCTAGTATTCCGTGAACTGAACATGAATGCCAAAGACTTCTATGCAAGACAGGTGTATCCTTCCACTTGTTAAGTAGTCAGACATCTTCATGGGGTTGTGATGACAAAGGAAAGATGCCATGGTTTAACCCCAGCCAGCAACCAAGTACCAAGCAGCTGCTTGCTCACTCTTCCACCAGCGGGATCAGAGGGAGAATCAGGAGAGTAAAATTTAAAAAAATTGTGACTTGAGATAAAGACAGTTTAATAGGGAAAGCAAAAGCTGCACACACAAATGGAGAAAAATAAATTCATTCATCACTTCCCATGGACAGGCAAGTGTTCAGCTCTCTCCAGGAAAGCCATGTTCCATCACACATAATGGTTACTTGTGAAGACAAACACCGCAACTGCAAACACCCTCCCCTTCTTCCCTTCTCCTAGATGCCATATAGTATGGTAAGTACGATAAGTTTGGGTCATTTGTCTTGCCTGTGTCTCCTTCCAAATTCTCATGCACTCCCAGCTTCTTCATCAGTGTGGAAGTACAATAAGCAGAAAAGGCTTTGGCCCTGTGTGACCGCTGCTTGGCAATAAGAACATCTCTGTATTATCAACCCTGTGTTCAGCAAAAATCCAAAACACAGCCCCATACTAGCTACTGTGAAGAAAATTAACTCTACCCCAGCCAGAATCAGCACAGAAGGGAAAAGGGAAATAGGAAAAGGGAGATGGAAAACAGGAAAGGGAGCAAAAAAAAAGGGACAGGAGAAGAGTTTGAAAACAGTGGGTGAGGAAAGAAGGAGAGAGGATTCTCTGTTGCTACATCAGGATGTTTCATGACATTATGGTCCCTTTTGGAAGATCTTTCTTAAGATGCAATCTGGATAAGAGAAGAAAAAATGTTTTTAATTAGTCATTGTGGAGAATTTTTTTTTTTTTTTTGAGTGGTTAAGATGCCTTTCACTAAGATGCCTTACTATCACAGACCCTAATACTCAGTTGAAAGGCTGTTTACAGACAGAATCAAAAGAGTAGGCCTTATAATAATATCCAAAAGAATCCTGGTAGGGCTTTAACATATCTGGAAATGTTAATACCATGTTTAACAGACTGATGAAAGTAATGAGGTTCCTGACTGAGAACTACATGAAAAACAAAGTGTTTGAAAGTACCTGAAAGGCTCACCGAGAGGGAATTCCTGTCAAAATTCTCAGGCCCTTTTATTGTCTTTCTAAAAAGTTAATAGTTTGGCTGAGAAAATAGATTTTTCAGTCTAAGAATATCAGAAGACTCAGGGTATGTATGATGCCCAGGCTGACAGCACCAGAGCCTGTAAAGTATTTGTTTACTAATATTGACACATCTCCCTGCTGCTTGTGTCAGTGATGTTTCTGGCTTTACATCACGTGCAGGACAGGTACATACATAGTTTTAGAAAGACTCTCAATGTGTCTGACCACCAGCTGACAGTACATAGTAACAGCTATCCCTGTAGATGTTTGTTTAGTCCAAGGCAAAATAAACTAGAACTGAACTCAAACATTTGAAAATAGGGGGGAAGCTAAAGGGGACAGAGTGGGAATGGTTGTGTTAAATCAAACAATAGTTGCTGAAAATACATTCTGTCTGTCCTAGAAGACAGTCTGCTTTCCAAGGATTCCTTCTCACATCCTAGCCTAGAGGGTGATTTAGAACTGGGAGAGAGGACATAGCATCTGAGTCAACATGCACTGGAATTATCACAGAGGCAGAAAGATTGGCAGTGGCCTAAACTAGGCTAAGGAGATTGCTTGAGCTTCTGATGGGCCTGTTCACAGATTATGAGAGAGAATGACAGCAGAATCTCACAGAGGAGGCTGTTCTTCATATCTTTTCTGACCTTGAACATAGCCTTCTATTCTGTTAAGCTAGAGGCAGAGCTCAGACTTGTTAGCTATTCATAGAAGAAGATATTTTAATTTTAATGTATTCAGAACAGGGACGTGGAGGTGTAGATCTGCAAAGCAAAGAGTGGCACTTGGGAACCGGATTTTACCAATCCCAGGCCAAGCTGAAGGCTTTTTTACCTTCCTGAATGGATCTCAGGATATGTGTAATTCCTCACAGAGCACTTCTTTCTATGACACAGCTATTTTGTAACTATGCTCTGGTTCCCCTGGACTCTTAATTTCAGGACCTCAGCTATAAGATTCTATCACAGTTAACATAACTGTAAAACATCAGATGGAAAGTATGCATTATCACTTGTCATAGGTTTGTTGAAGGGTTTATTTCCCTTTACGCAATTTACTATGCCTTAAGCCAATATGTTTTAATAGAGTTAAAATTAAATTTCAACTATTGTGTTCAAGACAGGAAACTTTAAACTACTTTAGTCCATCTCAAGAAAGTGTTCTCTCCTAGGATATAGAAATTGTTTGTCAAAGTAAGCGCAGACCACATTTTATGAAACAAAGTTTAGCTTTCTTTTATTTTAAAATGCTTATTTAACATATTGGCTTTTCTTTTCTAATAGGATTTGAGCTTTATCATTGCTTTTTCTAGAGCAACACATTTATATCTAGGGCTCAGCCATAGGATTGCTTAATTAAGATACAATTCAATTTATTTCAGTTACTCTTTCAGGTGAATAACAGGTGCAGATATAGCTGGTGAGTACAATCAAGAGGGAAAGTTGGAATCAGAAGTTTAGTTCTTCAGTCAGAGAAACAAAAAAGGTAGTATAAAAAGATTCAAAAATATTAAAAAAAAAAAACAAAACAAAACAAAAATCCTACTCTCACTAAAATTGCAGCCCTTTTTTTTTCTCCCCACACAGAGATTATTGTACTCTGCTTGTCAAGATTAAAAATATTGATTATTCATCTGAGCATACAGGATTGTCATCCTTATGGGTTATATGTGCTCTTGGATTTTCCTGCCTTCTTCCCACTGTTCCCCTGTCTCATCTACTCATCTCTCTGGGCTACTGGGGTTTATAGAAGAGAAAAAAACCCAAACACACAAGCCAAAAATAACCCAAAACTAACCACAACAACAACAAAAAAGACATGGTGAAATAAAGATCTAAATGAAAAAAAGGAGGGGGAAAAAAAAAAAGAAGAAAAGGAAAGAACAAGAACAATCTCTCTCAGGCCAGAAAAATGATTGCATTCCACTTTGAATTTTGGCAGGTGACTTGCTTAATAACAAAGGTTAGTTGCACAATGGTTCCTCTAAATAAGCTTAACTGTGTGTAAAATAGAGACATATGAAAATAGTGTGAGTGTTATAATTTACTGACACATACGGAGTACTTCTAGGTAAACAGTTAGGTCTGTTCTAAAAAAACCTGAACAAATGTCAAATGCTTCATACCCATTGTGTACATCAATGTCTCTTTGAAATGCTTTGTCTAAAATACTTACTGAATAGACAGTTGAAGTTCAGATAAGGTATAGGGAAAAGGAAGATCTTCACAATATGCACAAAGTATACAGTAATGTGCCTTTGATGGAATTAAGAAGGGCAAAAAGTCTTGTCTGCTGTAAGTTGATCCAGTTGTACTTACCAAAGGTGAATTTTTGTGGTTTACATCTATCAAAAATTTCAAGCAGTAAAATAAAAAGAAGAGCAATTTTCAGCAATACTACCTTTCCCATATAAATAAGATGTTTTCTATTGCTTCTAATCTTCGTACAACTTTCTTGTGACAAATAGAATAGCTAAAGATAGGGTGACATATTTGACCTTTTTATCTTACTGCTTCTATGTTAATGTAAACCTTTAGGCAACCAACAGGCTCTGCAATCAAGCCTGTATTGTTTTAATTCTGTTTTTTAAGTATAATCCTTTGTGGCAAGAATTTTGGCCATGAGTTTAAGAGTAACAGGGGTCAGAAAATGTTGTTCTTTTGAAGTTTCATACTTTTACTGCATTTCTTTCTAGGTGTTTGCCAAATGCATCCTTAGGGGCACTCCCATGCAACCTATCTCAATCCCTAAAGGCAATCAACTAATAATCCAGTGTGAGTGCTGACAGAATGCTGCACCTGTCATTTCATGGGAATGTGGGTGTCATCTGTCTTATCTCACAGAAATTTTTAATATGAAAGAGAAAGAACAATACATGAGAAATTAAAAGCATTGCTTCTGTTTTTCTTACCCTCATTGACTGCCTGTACCTTACATATTCCAAAAAACTTCTTAAAAGAGTTCCAGTTAATAGTGCAAACAAAGGAGGTCCACCATCTTGTATCTGTTTTTGGTATTGTCTGCCTTCATCTCCTCCCTCAGCTCCGGACTGTCTAAAGATATTTTCCAAATGCTTAACTTCCCATTCCTTTATGAAGTGTATGCTTATCTTCATAAAATTTAAAAAAAGAGTACATCTATCTAGACAAAATGTTTCTGCTCTGGTTTCTTCCAGATTTGGAATCAAAAGGTTCTCATCCAGTCCGAGGAAACAAAAAGACAGGAAAGGATGGCTACACACCAGATTTTCCATATACTGATCTAACTGTTAATTGCAAGTACCAGATCATGTTTTGTGGCATGAAATTCTATTTCTATGACAAAATTTCATAATAGTATTGCCCTTTATTATATTAAATATAATAATAATAATACTAACAACATATGCAATGATGATTATAATAAGAACTAAAAAATGACCACAATAATAAAATTCTATTATCGATAGTTATATAAGGAAGTTTTTTTCCCCAAGGATTATGAAAAATCTTCCTAAGCACTTCCTTGCCTTTTGAAATATAGCTGTAGAAGAGCAATGTGATGGCATTTAAGGAAAAGGTCAAAGAAAATGGAGTTTTCTTTGTGATATTTAAGGTACTGCTATACTAAATTTATGTCTCTTCAGGAGAACTGATTACAACTCCTCTGAAAAAAAAAAATGGAAATTTTCTTTTTGTAATAGAAATAATGTGGGTTCAGAGCACCATCTCTCTGGTTTACCCATTGGGGACCAGCAGTTTTATAGAAAATGTAGTTAGCATTAAACAAGATTACAATCTTGATGTAGAGTAATGCATCCTGAAACATAAAAATGTGAACATTTCTCCATTTGCAAAGAAATAATTCCTAATATATAGTAAATTCCCTGAACTCTTAGATCATTTCTGTTTGCTTTAACCTAGTTGTTTTTTGAAAGAGTTATGAGTTTGAACTATTCTGAATAAACCAGTAAAGGAGGAATATAGAAGAGGAGTTGTATGTTTTTCTCCATAGAAATAGTGGGGCGGTTGTCATTTGTTTCATAAAGACACTGTACCAAGTCTTTCTTTTCAGAAGAATTTCATA
>VXBX01003952.1:102856-117029 GCA_013400415.1 Scytalopus superciliaris | reverse complement strand
AAATATAATATGATAATAAAATAAAATATAAAATAATAGAAGCCAAAGAGAAGAAAATAAATTTCACTAGGCAAGGTTTGAATTCATAACACTTTTTCAACCCAATTCCACTCTTTCAACACTGGCAGTGATGGTTCCTTTTTGGAATGACGTTGCAGCTCTGTGGCCTTACTTCAGAAACTTCATATTTTCCAATTTCTCATGACTTGTGAGCTCTTACTATGCAATAATCTTACTGATTAAGGTCTTGTTGGTGGCTTGCCACCCTACTTGTTAGACTTCTGGCATCTTTTCTTTTGGAGCTTAGTCAGGGGCTGAAGTTGGATAATAGAATTCCAAAAGGAATCCACAAGGGGTCTATGGATCTAATTAGAATCCATCCAGCACAACTTCTTGTTTAAACTATAAAGAAAAAAACATTGCCTCTGTTTGCTCAATGGAAATGCTCAATGGAAACACGCTCAATTTGCTTTTATCTGGTGCTCTCATTACTCTGGAAAAGATAGGCTAGATAAGCTGCAAAATCTCATGAATTAAGGCATTTAGGAACATGGTAGATGAACAACTATCTGGAACGGGGCAGTTAATGCCACCTTTGAGGAAGGGTATATGGGTAGATGAACCCTTGAAACCCTATAAACCCTACCATCTTCTGCATTGCTATGCTCCAAATATTTAAAGATATTGGAGGAGTAGCCAGTCTTCTAAATCTAAGGCTTTGATCACCCCCCACAAAAAACCTGCACATCATGTTTTTTCTATAGCAGTGGAGGTACTATAGCAGGGGTTTTTTAGCAGTAGTCCTCTATTGTGAAAAAAGATTACATTTCAGCTAGTAAGGCCATGTAGGTTTCTAAGAAATGACGAGGTCAACTGAGAGTGAAAAGCAAGTGCAGCAATTGCAAAATTAAAAATATGCTTTATTTTAACTCTGTCAGGAATGCAAACACAAGCTTAGGAATACAAAGTATTTTAATTAAAGCTCAGTTAAAAACTAGTATAATTATTGCATTAAAAAGAAAAAAGAAAAAAGAAAGAAAAAAATCACTGAAAAATTCTCCTCTTGTTTTCTCCAATGACAGTGAAATCAGAATTTTCAGTACATTCCATTCTAGAATACAATTTTTCTCATGGCTTTCTTGTCAATACTTGTATTACCTTTGCTTTCAAGGCAATGTCCTGCTTGAGGAAATTCCAGAAATAACATAAGCTCAGGCTTACTCAAACTCAAGCAATAGGCATATGTATAAATTGTAGTGAATTCATGCATTTCTAATGCATATTATTAAATCCCTTGTTTTTGGTGAAGTGTGATCCCCACAGGCATACACATTTCTGTCTAAGAGGTATTCTCCTTGAGTAACATCATATTTGCATCTTGGGAATACCTTTAGATTCATCTGTGTCAAATCATGTTTTTCCATTGTGGCCAATGTCTTTCTAATTATTTGTGACTCTATTGCAATGTTTGTGCCACTGTCAGAGACAAAGCAGTGTCAATGAATGTGTCTTCCTTAATTTTTATAAAATCTATTCATACCCATGTTTAAAATTACTTTTTCTAACCAGCTACATGTATTGTTAGAAATCTAATGAATTCCAAGACATTTGGATTTGTCTCACACTTTTTTCCCCACACATTTTGTTGACCATTATGAAACTTAAACTAAGATGTTTAGTGGGAGTTTTGAGGATTTTGCAAACAATTCCTCCAAGATGTGTCTTTTCTGGATGTTTCCCTAACATTTTTTTAGACAAAACCAAATGCTCTGTGACAGATGGCTTTTAAACTACTTAGTTAGCATCTTTTAATTCTTTGGCTTGGATTGAGTTGTCTGACTTCATATAGCACATTTCTTCCCTGTCTAAAGATCTTCAGCGCTCCTTTTCCATTCACTTTTCGCTCTTCACTCTCCAAATGTTTTGGAGAAAATAGAAGATTTTCACAAAAATATTTTTTTTTAAAATTTATGATAATAGATTCTCTTATCTATCTATCTTACCCATAACTGAATTCCACTGAAAAAACAGTGTATCATAACACTTCCTAAATGTCTTCTTTTTCTTACTTTGATTTGGTTGCAGCAGAAGAAGCAGAATCCTAAGAAAATACTTTATAGCAGCAACCTTTTCTTTTACTTATTCATCGCCCAGAATTCATCTCAAGAATGCCTGTGCTAGAAAGCCTACTTTACCCAAGTCATTAAAAGTTGCTTAAAAAGCACCTTCTTGGGAACTTAAGACCTTCAAAATTCAAAGCTGCCACTACTGTCTCTCATGTCATATGGTTTGCAATCCTGAAACTCATCAGTGCGTGTTCAAGAATTGAAACAAAACATTATTGCTATTAAAATTCTCCTCAGTCCCTGGAGGTGATGCATGATGAGCTGTGTGGTTCTTGGGTGCTGAAGTCAAAGAAGTAGGTGTCCCCATGGGAGCAGACAGATGATTTGTTGAAATAAACAGTGCTAATTTGCCCTGGAGAAGGCTATGATCCAAACAATGTGGCATATAGACAGACTACTAAAAAGCTTATCTGTGCACTTCTAGCTCTTGGTGATAACTGTTAGTTTTCTAATTAAGCAATTTCTTTGACAGGCAAACCACCACATTCTGTTTCAGTCCTGTGAAAGTCTCTGTCACTTCTGTTTGGTTTGTGTGTGTGTATGTTTAATTATTCCTTCCTTTTAAGTTTCTTTAATACTAGCTTTGTTAACGGACTATAGTCTTTACAGCTCTTGTACAAAGTATTTACTGCAATTGTTGAAAATAAAATTTAAGGAAAAAGTGGTCAGCAAGTGCATTTATTACCACAGCACTATGAATACACAGACATAAGTGTAAAATGAATTACAGTATTACCACAACTTCCCTCTGGGCAGTGGTCCAAACTCTACCATTGATGATAGAAACATGACAAAACATTGGCGTTCTTTTAAAACTAGTTATTCAAGCAACTGCATTCAGAATCTAACAGGTTTGGTTGGTTTTTTTGTTTGTTTTTGTTTTGTTTTGTTTTGGTTTTGTTTTTGTTTTGTTTTGTTTTGTTGTTGTTTTTTGTTTTTGTGGGGGGTTTTTGTTTGTTTGGTTTTTTGTTCCCCAAAAGTCTGGTTATTGTGCTACGCTTCTGGCTTCATACTAGAACTTTGAATCTAAGACAACAATATTGATTTCACTATATGACTTGCACCAGCTCATCAGCAAGGGAACTTGAAGAATACATTTATTTGCAAGACTCAAAAGCAAAAAACCAACCAACCAACCAACCAACCAAAAAACCCCAAAACAAACAAAAAAACCAAATAAACCCAAACAAACAAACAAACCAAAACCAAACAAAAACACAAATGAAACCCTTCTGTAAGGAACACGAAAGCACCTTTATGACTTTGAATTTTGAAAATACAAAGGTTTTTAAGGGCAGTTGTCCTTCCATCTCCCATAGTGTGAAACATGGGGGATTTCAGAGTCCTGTATCACTTTTTATTGCTATTTCACTATAGAAAACAGCAGGTGTTCATTAAATGCAGGGACACCATTAGTGAAAGGATATGTCCTAAATCCTCTATGAGTATGATCTTAGTGTCTCTGGTTTCTAGCTGAACTAAGAAGCTACTCTGAGATTCTCAGATGACCCTTACTGGATGTTTTTAGAAAAAGAAGATAGTGATAATAATATAGTAAAGGTGATTTTCCTTATGTTTATATTCTGAAGTTTGTTTCTAGGAGAACAAATCTAAATCCAACACAGTAGGAATAACAACACAAGAAAGAAGTTAGGTTTAACTTTGCCTGTCCTCCTTGAGTTCACCTACATTAGCAAAAATATTAATGGTGCTATAGACCCTTCCTAACCATTTCTTGAGGTAGAAGGGGGATTATTTTATTCCTTTTTTATCACAATTTATGTCAGTATAAAAGTTATAGAGATTGCCAGAAACTAAAGGAACATGATGTAGAATCACAGGAAAAGTGTAAAATCAATACAGCCAGGTGTTTGAATGCTGCACTTGGCAGCCCCTCTCTAATCCATAGTCAGTGCTATATTTTGTGTATATAACTGAGATTCTGTTCTTAGATAATCTTCAAACCCAAATAGTCTACATCAGTGCAGTGACCACAGTCACAGAAGGGCTTCAGATTTTCATGTGTAATGAAGGAGTTTGAAATAAGAATCCAGACATTTTCTGTAGCCATTGAAAAGAACATAAAAGTAATCCAGGCTGCCTGAAATGTCCAGTAGGGTCTTTGTTTCCCAATGTTAGAAGAAGTCAAGGTTAGTTTTACATATAACTTGCATGTTTCCTGTACAGTGATGTATTCAGGCTCAATAATGACCTTTTTTATTTGGGGGATGCATGTTTGTCATAAGAAACTGCTAGAAGAAAAGACAGAGCCTTTCTGCTTCCCCTTTCAGCTTTCTTTCAGAAATAATCGTTTCCTTCTCAAAGTAGTGACTGATTTAAAGTCTGTCCAGACTTCTAACTTAACACAATCAAAACTGTGAATTGTAGTAATTCATGTGTCTAGCTATTGGTCGAACATCTTGCAACTAGAGAAGGTAATTACATTGTCAAGAGAGAAAAATTAAACACTAAGGACTAAAATACATAAAATATTTAACATGTCTTAGTATCAACAATGTTGCTAAGCAAAAGAGTTGGTGATGAGTAGTCTCTGATCCTATTTTCATGAGAAAGCTTTTGTGATGAGATCCCATCCCACATCTGGATTTTTTAAAAAAGGTCAGATTTTTCCTGGGTTTGATTGGAGTTTTGATGAGACTTACGTAAATTTCATTTAATCTGTTCATGTGAATTTCAGGGAATATTCTCAACATCCTTGTTTGCTGCAGGGTTTAGACTCAAGCAAATTTAAGATTCTGGGCTTGTTTATTTTGTTTAAGTGTTTAGTGCACTATGATAATCACCTTGTTCTTCTTCAGTCTCACACACAGAACATATATTTACACCCTCTCACACAGACACAGAAACAAACAAAACCCCTCACATTTGTATGTGTATTTGTGTGTGTTTCCTAGCTTTGATTTACACTTGGTTTATAAATTGTTTTAAGAAGGATCTATGTTTGTACAATACATAGTTAAATGAAATTCTGATCCATCACTGTAAGTCTTCATTAAGCACTACTGCAATACAAACACAAACAAAAATACAAATAAATAGAAATGTAAATACTACTACTAATGAAAATAATAATTAATAATAGTTGTAAACATCATTATCCTTGCCTGTGCCAAGGGTACAAACAGACTTAAAAGTGTCTATTTATAATTTTTCTTATATAGGTGCACAAGTTCACCCTGGCTGAATGCCCAGTGCCCACCAAAACCACTTTGTCACTCTCTCCTTAGCTGGACATGAGGAAGAAAATATAATAAAAGGATATAATAAAAGGATCGTGGGTTGAGATAAGGACAGGGAGAGATCACTTATCACTTACCATCACAGGCAAAACTGAACCAGTTTGGGGAAATTAGTTTAATTTCTTACCAATCAAATCAGAGTACGATAATGAGAAGTAAAAACAAATCTTGAAACATCTCCATCCCTCCCCTCTTCATGGGCTCAACTTCACTCATAATTTTCTCTACCTCCTCCTTCTCAGTGGCACAAGGAGATGGGGAGTGGGGCTGTTCTCAATTCATCACACATTGTCTCTGTTGTTCCTTCATCCCAAGGGGTTGGATTTTGCACACTCTTCTGCTCCAGTATGGAGTCCCTCCCATGGAAAACAGTCATCCATGAACTACTGCATGAGTCCTTCTCTTGGGCTGCAGTTCTTCCTGAACTGCTCCAGTGTGGGTCCCTATGAGGTCAGTCCCTCAGGCACATGGGTCCCACAGAGGATCACAAGTCCTGCCATCAAATCTGCTCCAGCGTGGGCTTCTCTCTCACAGAGTCACAGGTCCTGCCAGGAACCTGCTCCAGCACAGAAATCCCCCTAGTTCACAGCCTCTTTTGGGCATGCCTCTGCTCCAGTGTTGGCCCCTTCATGGGCTGCAGGTGGATCTCTGCTCCCCTGTGGACCTTCCTGGGCTGCAGGGGCACAGCTGCCCCACCATGGGTTGCACCTCAGGCTGCAGGGGAATCTGCCCCTGGAGCACCTCCTATCCCTCCTTCTTCACTGGCCTGGGTGTTTGCAGGTCTGTTGCTCTCACACATTCTCACTCCTCTATCCAACACTGTTGCAGTTGCTGTTGTGCAGGTTTTCCCCCCTCCACTTATATCTGTTATCCCAGAGGTGCTACCACTGTCACTGTTGGTCTTGGCCTTGATCAGCAGCAGGTCCATCCTGGAGCTAGCTGGAATTAGCTCTGTTGGACATGGGGGAGGCTTCCAGCAGCTTCTCACAGAAACCGGCCCTGTAGTGCTCCTGTTACTAAAAGCTTGCCGTGTAAATCAAATGAACCATGGTATTATTATTTGTTATTATTACTGTGAATGCTACTTCTAATAAAATATATTTAAGAAAGTATTAATTAAAGCACTTTTAAGACTTCTTGTGCCCTGGGCAAAGTTAATGGTGTTGAAAGGATGTTAGCAGATTGTATTTTGTTGAAAGCAAAGTTGAAAGTCATATGGGTCAACAAATTTCTGTTGGGTGAAACTGTAATTTATATATGTTCAGAAAAAAACCCAACAAATCAATGTAATGTGCTTTAATAAGTTACAGCCTCTCTGCTGAAAAACTGCTAACTCACTGGCACTGCACTTGTGGGCTTAGATTCAACCTTTCTAAATGTATATATCTAAGGGAATGGTTTAACTTGGGAGCCTGGTCTCCATAGGCTTCCTATGCAGTAAATGGAGAGAGAAGCTACTTTAGAGAGTCAGGCAGATCTAAGCAAGATAGAAGCACCCCTTGGAGAAATCTCTCTGGCTACAGAGGGAGCTTAGCACTATTAACTGCCCCAGGTAGATATGCAGAGGTGGGTAAGAAGAGATCTAGGCTGTTGTAAATCTAAACTGAGCTCTTCAGTGTCAACATATGCTTATCTTTTACAATGGACTCAAGTGCACCTGAAGTTCATTACCCATGAGACAGTCCTTTGCAAATGTCTGAGGTAAGGTGTCACTTTTTACTGAAAGAAAAAGTTTGAACCAGCTGGGTGGTTCATAACCTTGACAAAAGGCCAGGTTGGATGACATAGGCTCTTATGATCAAAACATTATTTTTAATACTTCCAAGAAAGTGAAGGATGTTGGACTTCAACTCTGTGTTTGGACTAGTTTGATAGTTCGCACTGATACTTGCAGCAGCTTTGCTGCCAACCTACTTAGTCAAACCAATAAAGCATCTTTACAGCACCACCTTACCGGCCACTATTGATTCACTTGCATGTGCTACCTCAATAGTAAAAGGCTGCTAGGATTTACTCCATCTGCTCTTTCTTTCTCCAGGCAGTCATTACTCAGTAGAAAACTCCCTTAACCTGGTAAAGTTTTTGCTCTTGTTAATACTGGTTTAGCAAATTATTGATTCAAATAATGAGAACAGGAATTATTTGCTCCTATTGTACAACGTGCAATTGGATCTCTGTTTTGCCCCAGTAATTTTCTCTATAAATCTTTCAGTGGTACTAGATAAATGGATCATAAAAAAATAAATAAATAAAAATACCAGGAAGCTGCCTGAGGTTGATGGTGCACTTGAGCTGAATCCAAACTTTATTGGTGATTCTCAGCTTCTATTTGAAAACTTATAAACACTGCTCTTTGGAGTTTTACAGGGGTTCTTTTTCTGCTTGTCTGGCAGAGGTATTAAGTCAGTTCTTCAGTCCTAATGAAACTATGTACAGCCCATCAACTCCCCATCACACCTGTGCAAAGGCAGCACAATGTCAATGACCTCCCAAAAAAGTGGATTAATATTGCAACATACATTACATAAGCTATTAGAAAATTTCAGCTGGAGGTTGACAGTCCCAGGTTGTCCAATGTCACACCCTGCTGTAATTTGCAAACTTCTCTCCATCCTATGTTTCTCTTCCAGCACATTAATCAAAGCTGTGTAAGTGTATTCTTTATAGGGCTGTTCAATATGACAGCAAAATTTATATTGTGCTGTTTTGTACTAGGATAGAGTTAATTGTCTTCATAGTAGCTGGTATGGGGTTGTGTTTTGGATTTGTGCTGAAAAAGGTGTTCATAATTCAGGGATGCTTTAATTATTGCTGAGCAGTGCTTACACAGACCTTCTCACGTAGTCCCATCAGCAAGAGGAATGGGGGTGCACAAGAAGTGGGGAGGGGACACAGCAAGAACAACTCACCCCAAGTGACCCCAGGGATATTACAGCCCACATGACTTCATGTCTAGCATCTAAATCTGAAGGAAGGGTGGGTCATTTGGAGTGATGTCTGGTTTTGCACGTAATTATACATGATGGAGCTTTTCTGGAGATGGCTGAACACCTGACTGCCCTGGGAAGTCATGGATGAATTCCTTGTTTTGCTTTGTTTACATGAACAGCTCTTGTTTTACCTGTTAAACTGCCTTTACCTCCTTCCACGTTTTCTCACTTTAACTCTTCAGATTCAATCTCCCATTCTGAGGCAGAGTGAGTGCACAGGGTTAAACCACAACAACATTTAGATACTTAACAATAAAGATCTTGTTATTTATGCAAACAGAAGGAACACATACATGCAAATAGCTACACACACAGTGTAGTCTGCTGGAAAATACGTGGTTCAGTGTCCCTTCCAGACAACCTTCTCTCTTAGACCTGTTTAGTCAAAAAATATTATTCAGTGCAAGACAAAGATAGTTGAATCTAACATTTCCTTCATGCCAGCAGCATCAGTTGAATGCTGTAAAAACACTGACTAGCAGAGAAGGAAATATTCCATAAGTAACTTGTTGTCATCATCACCCTTATCCTCATTATCCTCATCAACATTATCCTCACCAACACCCTTGTCATCATATCAAATGGCATTCCCAGAGCAGTTAAATGAAAGAAAATATGCAAGAAGGAATAAGAATTTTCCATCTGAAGGATATAATAGAATAAAGAGAGAGTCATAACTCATTTGAAACTCCTTTAGATACAGGAGTCTAGAAAGATGATGTGTACCTCTTTTGGCATACAGGTTCTCATCAGTTGCTTATTACAGAAGAGTCAAATAATCCCATCTCTGTTCACTTCACACACAAAAGACAACTAAGCCTGGATCTGATCTGAGGTTTGGAATCACTGTTAAAATCCACAATATTGAAGTTTCATCCTGAGGTAGTTATGTCTTCTTACATTTCAGAGTGAAAACTTCAGTGTCTAATTCATAGTACTGTTCCAGGATTTAGGAGTCTAAAAGGTAAGTACAGAGTCCTTCAGCATCACCCTGTTTAAATCGTATGGTAATTTGAATGCTATCTTTTCTTTCCAGTCTATTTCATTCATTAGAATAAGGCTACAGTCAAATTAGATGACTAATCCATTTGAAAGAAACGAAGAGGAAATAAGAGAGAGAAAACACTGATAGTTAAGCCTTATACATCAGAACAAAGTGATGAATTCAGTAGGGCAAATATTGTCAAAAGGATATCATAATGACAATAGGAACAAAAGGCTGGGCAACAAAGGCTTATGATGCACATGAGTCGAAGATTTCCCTTTCCTACAACTTCAGATGAAAATTCTTCATTATCAGTCTGTGTTATTTTTTGTTAATGTATGTAAATTTGACCTAAACTTTCTGTTGAAATACCATAATCTAAGCAAATACTTTTAACAATAGTTTCTATCACAAATCATAGTGTCATAGAATGGTTTGGAAGGGACCATACATCTATTTCCAATCCCTCTGCCATGGGCAGCGACACCTTTGCCTGGACCAGCTTTGTTCAACCTGGCCTTGAACAATTCCAATGTGAAGATGATTAGAGGATTGAAGCACCTCCTATGAGGATAGTTTGAGAGACCTGCAGTCATCCTTCTGGAGAAGGCTCCAATACCTTGTTTCATGCTTTTAGTACCTAAAGTGGCCCTACAGGAAGGCTGGACAGGGACTTTGTACATGGGCATGCAGTGATAAGACAAGTGGAAATGGCTTTAAACTGAAGAAGGGTAGATTTAGATTAGATATCGGGAACAAACTTTTCATTGTGAGAGTGGTGAGACACTGGAACAGAGAAGCTGTGGATACCCCATCTCTCTTGGTTTGTCTCCATAGCAGAAGTGCTCCAGATCTCTGATCATCTTCATGATCTCCTCTGGACTTCCTCCAACCACTCCATGTCCTTCTTATGCTGGCCCAGAGTTGGATGCAGCCCTGTAGGTGGGATCTCAGCAGAGTGGAGTAGAGGTGGGAAATCACCTCACTCACTCTGCTGGCCAGTAGCCCAGGACACAGCTGGCATTCTGAGCTGCAGACTGACACTGCTGGATCATATGGAGATCCTTGGCAACCAACACACTCAGGTTTTTATACTCAAGGCCACTCTCAATTGATTCTCATCTCAGCCTGTATTTGTGCTTGTGATTGCCCTGACCCACCTGCACCTGGCCTTGTTAAACTTCATGAAGTTCATACAGTCCCACCTCTCCATCCAGGTCCCTCTGGATGGCCCAATCCCTTCCATCCCATGAGTGACAACACCACTCAGCTTGGTGATATCAGCAAATGTGCTGAGGGTGCACTTGAGCCTACTGTCCATGTCTCAGACAAAGATGTTAAGCAACACTGGTTTCAACACCAACTTCTGAGGACACCACTCACCACTGGTCTCCACTTGAACATCGAGTCGTTGACCTTAACTCTTTGAGCATGGTCATCCAGTAAACTCCATTTCCACCCAGTGGTCCATCTGTCAAATCCATGTCTCTCCTGTTTACAGACAAGGGTGTTGTACAGGACAGTGTCAAATGCCTTGCACAGATCCAGGCAGATGTGTCAGTTGCTGTTCACTCATCCACCACTGTCATAACCCCATTTCAGAAGGCCACCAAATTTGTCAGACATGATTTACTCTCAGTGAAGTCATGTTAGCAGTCATTAAAGGTTAAGATTATGTTTCTTCCTTGTTTTTCCTAACCCAGTGTAAGGACATAATTTCAAATCACCTATTCTAAGGATAGCTAGATTATAGAAAGTGGGGATGTTAAGGATAGAAATTTAATGTACTTTAAATATAAGACTGAATGCATTAGTCTTAATTGATCAGTAAAATAAGTGTAGTTTTCCTTACGATTTGCAAGTTATGCAATTTTTAAAAAAATAAATAAAAACCCCAAAAAAATCCAAACCAAAACCAGTGCAAATACATGCCATTTTTGTGATTGCTTTAGTAGAGGTTATCTATGCATTACTTTATCCTCCATACTTAAGTCTTTCTCAATAAGGCAACATATTTTTCAGTTGTAAAAGTTCAACATCTTCAGTTTAACAAAACATGCTTCATTAATTTTTACAAACATTTCCAAAATAAAATAAGGAAGAAGTTTCCCTATTAATTACCCTGAGGAAAGGAAGAAATTCTTGATCTGTTTTGACAGTGGTTAACTACAGATCAGAAAACGCTGTATTAAACATAAGAAATAAACATGTGAAGGCAGGATGCAACTAGTAAAAGCCACATAAACCAGACAGGTTCATGGCTATAAAGTCAGAAACAATCTGAATACTCAGGGAAAAAAGCTGTATTTTATAACTGACCAGACAGAAATGAAGAAAAATTCTTAACAGAGCTGATATTCAGGGGAAAAAAAGAAGTTAATGTGGGTCAGAAAAACAGACATTTTCTCTCTGGGTATTGTGTTTCAGCAGTAAATGCATTACAGCATGTGAACATACCCATGGCAAATATCTTGGGTCTTTAGTCATTGCCGCAATGCTTCACAGAAAGTTTGCATTTGAGACTTTAGCCTGCCTTTTCTACATATTGATGTGACTACTATTAGCAACAGTGTCTGGGTAACACAGCAGTTTAAAGTTCAATCATTGGTAAAGTTCAAATGAACCCCTCATCTGCCTGAAATGGTCTGAATTTTACCCTGTATAAGGGAAAGGCAGAAATTTCCTAGAAACAGGCTTTGATGCTGAACCGTTTTCAGCCTGCCAGCTTCTATCAACAGTAACACAGCTACATGGTCAGCACCATTGGGTACACCTCAAGTACCTTTTGTTTCTTCTAACCTTAATGATTCTATGATTCTATATAAAAGTGTGGCATTTCACTTCATCCATCTTAGACACTCTTGGACACCAGATGAGAGATGGGAGACTTATTATGTCTTCTGAACGGTTTGCTTTGTTGACCTGGCTACTTTGTTTTATTCACATTTGTTATGTTCTAAAGAAATACCTTAGACCAGTGCAGAGCTCCTGAGCTCAGTCAATTCCATTCAATATTCTCTCATATCTGTGCCAGACTCAGGATGATGATATTGCTATTCCATATCCTCAGAATATCAGATAAAAAGGTATCTGACTGGCTTTTCACAGTGAAACACAATTTAAACACCTCAAAAAAACAAACAAACAAACAAACCAAACTAAAAAAAACACACACACACAAAAAAAAAAAATAGAAAAGGTTATAACAATTAAATGATTATACTAATCTAAATGCTCTTTCCTCTTATGAACTTTTGAAGAAATCGGAGAAAGGTAACTACCAGGAAAGGAATGTTTTGCTGATATGTGCCATACAAACAGAACTGGTATCAAGATTGTTCTGGGAATATTGTTTATCAAATAATCCATTAGTGGAGAGACCCAGTACAACGGCCATGAACATGTTTTCTTGTCCTCTCATCTTGCAACACCTTTCATTCTTCTAACATGAATCTTTATCATATGTAGTACATAATCTGTAGCCTATTGTGTATGAAGGCACAAAATGGAAAACAAATTTGTGTAACTTTCCAATGTACATGTCTATTATATAGCTGTCCATGGTTGAAAGGGATGAAGTAGGATGACTGACAACTTATTTTGTGTCTGCTTTTACTGAGGCAATGTACTGTGCTACAGTACAACAACACCTAGACTCACCATATTAAGCTGGAGTGGTCAGAGTCAGTCTGCAGTTACACAGACTCAGTCACAGAGAGTTTGGGATTTTAGCGTAATGAAATGAGTTCTGATAACAGATATCAGTAAGCATGGCAGTACAGACAACTGAAAGCAAAAAAACTCATTTAGACTGAAGTCCAAAGTTTGCACAAACCTAAGTGACTACATGGAAAAAACCAAAAACAAAAATAACAAAAATTAAAAAAAAAAAGGCAAAAAACCCCCAATCCTAAACAAAGAAACAAAAATCACACACACCAAAACAAACAAACAAACAAACAGACAAAACCAAACAAACAAAAAAAAAAGAAACCAAAAAAAAAACCCTCAAAATTTGAGCTCTGAATTAGAGCAGAGATCTTAACTATTTGATTTTTTTGTGTTTTGAAAATGCCCTTTATTCAGTTCTAAAATAGAATTTAATCTGGAAGAGGTTGTATGCCATTATGTCAGTAGCAGGAAAGACTGGTTTCTACACCCAGGAGAGCTCCTTTATGCCTGTGTTTCAATCTACTCCCCCCATTCAGCCTAAAATGGGAAACCAAGTGCACAACTGTATCTTCTGATCAGTTCCAAAGAACTTTTCCAGAATATTATTAGAGGCTTTCAAAGCAAGCCCAAAAGAGACATTCATTCTTCCAAAATACTACAAATTGGAAAGAAATGAGAATGGGGAGGAAAACAAGAAAAAAAGAAAAAACAAAGAAAAACCAAAGGAACCCTTCACTGTATTGTATTTACTGTTGGAGTCTGAAAGCTGTCTCATTAGAGCAGATGAAAAATTTTAATAAAGCAGTATATTAAAGAAAATATCTTCTGATTTTAACTGCGTCATGTATGTATCTCTTAGAATCTAAGGACCTAAAAAATTTATCCAATATGTTGTGATTTACAGTGATCTTTTCCAAACTTGTGCCTTTAAAAATAGATTTGTTGATTTCCATGCATATTATGTTTCTATATATATAAATTCTAAAAATTAAGAAAGTAAAAATCAGTCTTTGTATTTCAGATACTGGAGGAAATCAAAGGCATGGAAAGTCATTTAAGTGAGGAATAAAAAGCAAAATTGGATCAAGAAAGATAAAATATCTCCAAAATGCAAAGGATTTTTAAATTTTTCTCCTCACA
>VXBX01003952.1:50317-60463 GCA_013400415.1 Scytalopus superciliaris | reverse complement strand
CCCCCCCCCCAGTTTAGCCACTTTACAGCTGAATAATTCACTTAACGTCTTAACAGCAAAACAGTGGTATTGACTTCCACAGAAAGGTTCTGACATGTCCTAATAAAACACACTTTATCAGCAATAAGTATTAACTCTTTTTGAAGATACACTCAGATTCACACAGGGACTTGAGCACTGTAGTTCTCATTATTGTAGGACCTGTCACTCAACCCCTGGGCCATCCAAGGTGTAACAGCCTTTTTCTTTGTCCTGTGGCACCCTGACAGTGGTAAAGGCAGATAGGAGGGGAAGTGGAGATGGGAAGGGCGAGGAACAACAAAGCAGGGAAGAAAACCTGGAACTTAGAACCTGTAACTTCGTGATGAGGCACTCATATGACATAAAAATGTTTTTTAATTCTAGTCCTGTCTCCTTTTAGAATCATGAGTTTTAAATGGAGGTAAAAGCATTTCAATTTAGAGCTTCGTACCTTCACCTAAATGCTCAAGTAATAAACTTTGGAGTAATGCTTACAAAATTTCTTTTAGTAATGGCATGCCCCAAATCTTCGTTCGGGAAGCCTAGCCATGAGTATGAATGAATGCAAAATGAACAGTTTTAGTATGAATAATTGAGAATACACTCATACCTACCTCCAGCATGAAAAAAACCTGTAACTGAGAAAGAATTTTTAAGTTCCTCCTTGAAAAATGTGGAAATCAATCTCAAATCTCCTGTTTCCAAACAAGTAGGGAAACTATGGATTCGAGAAGCTTTCTCTTCAGCATGCTTCCCTTTAGTTATGTCTCCTGAAGTGCCTGTCTACTCTGTAAATCCCAGAAGGGTTTAGAAGTGATAAAGTGAAAGAAGGAGTGAGACAAGTATGGGAATGATGGAAGTAGAGTTAATTTCAGAAATGGTAATCTGTATGACTGAAGGAAGCCAAGATTTAGGCAGCAACTGTGGTGGGCTACATTTTTGTGTATCTGGCGTTGTAAAGAAAATAAGGATGTTCTGTAATATTTTACCTTCATTGTGTCTAAATCAATTTCAACACCTCTCTGTGTGCTGCTTATGTATAGTGAAGTGAGTGAAACCTTTTTTCCCCAGAGAAGAAATCAGATGATATAAACAGCTCTCTGAATGGCCTATCAAAAACTGAATGAAATACCTATGCGAGCAAAAAGTCCTGGGTAAGGCAGATTTAAAATCAGTATTTAGGAACACTGGAAAACAGAAGCTATTAAAATAAAGTATGAAATTTATCAGAACAAAAGAAAGTCAACAAAAACTGCTTCTTTATGTCACTTAGGTTACTGGGTTACAGAACGTATGCCTTCTTTTTCTATAAGGAAAAAATAAAAAACAAACCCACACCCATGTGTTTTATATTCTGACCCAAAAATGTTAGTTTGTTTTATAATGGCTGGCTGTTCCTTACCTGTGCAGCAGTTGCACTAGAGGCAAATTTGAGGAGCACTTAAAGATGTGTCAGAAAAAGGAAAAAGAAAATAAGAAAAGAAGAAAAGGAAAAGAGGGAAAGGAAAAGGAAAAAAAGAAAAAGAAAAAGGAAAAAAGAAAAAGAAAAAAGAAAGGAGAAAGGAGAAGGGGGAAGGGGAGAGGCAGGGAAGGGAAGGTTTGGGAAGGGAAGTTTTGGGAAGGTTTGGGAAGGGAAGGTTTGGGAAGGGAAGGTTTGAGGAGTTGTGGGAAGGGAAGGTTTGAGAAGGATTGAGAAGGTAAGGTTTGGGAAGGGAAGGTTTGGAAAGGTATGGGAAGGTTTGGGAAGGTAAGGTTTGGGAACGTTTGGGAAGGTTTGGAAGGTTTGGGAAGGTTTGGGAAGGTGTGGGACAGTTTGAGAAGGGAAGGTTTGGGAAGGTTTGGGAAGGTTTGGGAGAGGAAGGGAAGGAAAAATAATGAAACAAACAAACAAAGCAACTCCAAAGACTTTCCAAGGAATGAATGGATAAATAGATTGCTGTCTGCACTTGCAAGCCCTGATTTGCTCCTGGTTTAGCTAAATCTAAGTTCAAACCTCAATATACCTATGACCCTGGATGTTGCTATAAGTGTCTTCCAAATTAATTTTTTTCAACTCATTTGAAATATCATCTACCATTGTGTAAACTCCTGCTAAGTGTGCGGGGAAACTTAAGATTCTGTACATTCCAGATTGATAATGTTACCCAAATTCTGGTTGAATAGTACTTATCTGGGAGTTGAATATCAGCAAAAAGCAAAAAAAAGTCAACAAAATAGTTCCCTGCTGCTTGGAATACATGGTCTTGTGATTAAAACAATGTTTTCAGTCTTAGAAATTACATGCTTATTTGCAGGATCTGTCACAAAGTTACATATGTGCAATGACTTCCTCTCTGCTTCACTTTTCTGACTTCAAGTTCAGGACTTACAGCTATGTCTGTTGTAACTAAGCTATTTAAATCAAAGTCTGTGTAGTCAAGTGCTGATCAGAACATTAGCCTGGGTTCACACCCTTGGTCTGCCACAAAATACTGGTAAGACCCCGGGCATGTCACTTAGCCTGTATTTTAACTTGATTTTCATCTCCCTGATGTGAACCATAAGCCATATTGCCTCTCTGGGGTGTATGTTCAGTAATATTTTCAGTGAGCTTCTGTGATGGTTTTTCAAACCACATTATTATCTTGATAGATTTTGAATTGAACTGGTGGAGCACAGGAGGTATTTCTATTGTTTAGACAAGTTATCTTTGTCAAGCTGAAAGAAAAGAAGAAGATGAGAGAGAAAATGAAGCCTACACCTCACTAAATAACCAGCATTAGGGATTTTATAGTTTCTGTTGCTTCTGTAAGAATGACTGGGATGTTGTTCTTACAATCCTTAAAGTAATTTTCATGATAAGTGCTTGACTTTTCTAGTTAGCTTGAGTTTGCTCTGGGTGAGAAATGTGCATCACCTTGGGATTAATATCTTTGTTTTATGCATATTGCTGGTTGAATATCGGTGCTGAATGCTTTTCACATTTCCTGCATGATTTGAAGGCTCTATCTGAATCCTGACCTGCCACTGCTACTTGTGTCTTTTATTTTTCCTTTTAGTAGCATTCAGTGTTTTGTTTCTTTTTTTTTTTTCCCTAAATTTGGCTAGTTTTTGTTTTCTTTTCACTCCCCCACCCCCGTTATTACCGTTGTAAAAATGAAAAATTATTCTATTGTATACATACACAATTTCTTTTGAAACTTTCTCACTCATGACTGACTAATCACTACTAGGGGATATGGGAATCACTCTCAATAATGTGTTTTAAGAAGGGTATAAAACTACAGCGGAACAAAAAAAAGAAATATTCACCACAATACAATATGGTGCTAAGATCTCTGTAGCATCTTAGTACTGGTGATATTTTCTTTCCTGGCATGGTTATAACTGCATTACATACACACAGGCACACACACACAAACACATCCACATTTCACCACCTCCTGTTTGTCAGGAATATGACCCCACTAATCTGTAAGTATTTACCTGCATCAATGGCTGGACAAGCATCTCCATGTCATTTGCATTTCAGGGGACAGCTTCAATGTGATCCTGCAGACTGTAGCCCTGTACACCTGTGGGCATCTGGAGTGTACTGATGGTCTTTAGGAGAGGTTTAAGTATAATCATCTTCAGGTTTAAGTACACCAGGAAAGGGAATGCCAGATGATTCACTGAAAAAATGCACTCCTAATCTGAACTGAAATGTTAACGTAGAAAAACCTTCAGTTCATTTTGGAATTCACCTGTTTACTTTTATATAAGTACTGTCTGGACTTGCAATAGTGTTTTAGCATTGCACTTCTATTTGGATACCAAAACACATCAATTTTCACAAGAATTAGAACAGATTTTAATGGCTCAAAGTTAAAGTCTGTTATTTCACTACTGTATTTTCTTGTCCTTCTTATCAGGTTTAACTTGAAATCTTCTGTTTACTCCACAAGGATAAAGAAAGTCACTCCTCCTAGAAATTCTGACATTTTTCAAATTCTTTTTTCCATCAGGCTTTGGCTTGCTTTTTTGGTTGCATACAGACATATATACCAAATCTCTGTGTGGACTGACATTTAATTAATTTTAGTTTTATTATTCAATCTATGTGCCTATATACCTTTAGTCTAACAGCCAGGGAAAATATGGATCAAAACAATTAAATTAAAATTTTTCCTCCTTTCCAAGATGATAAAATTTAACTTATGGAAATCTAATAAGAATATCTAAATGCAGGGAGAGATAAGAACATCTTCCAAGGTTGTCTCATCTTCCTACTCTCAGTCATCAACCAAAGATTAGAACTCTACAAATTGAATCCACACATGTTTTTTGGGCACTGTCCTTTACTGACTCATAGAATTCCATAATGGTTTGGGTTGGAAGGGACCTTAAAGAGCATGTGGTTCCAATCAGCCTTCCATGGGAAAGAGGGTCACATTGCTCTATATCACTTAGAATTTAGATGTGATTCTGTAATGTGGACTGATTTGAAATTTGGTTTTATTCTTTCAAAAATAGTTATCTTTAAACTTTTACGGTTTCCTCCCTCCCTTCTTAAAACCTCATCTTAAAACTTCTATGAAGTCACATCTTTTGAAGTTCTCCAGAGTACAAATTCACATGAAATTTCCTCCACTCACACCTGCCCCTTGTCCTGATGGCTTTGGAAAGCTCTCTGTGCAGGTGTCTCAGCCACAGCGGACAGTCCAAAGTTCAAGGTCTGTTTTTTGTAATGACTGCCACAGAAAACATTTCAGTTTTAGGACAGCTTTTGGAAGTGCCAGTGAGTCCATCCTACACCATTCAGCAGCAGCTCCCTCTGCATCTATTTCTCTATTGTTTTGTCTCCTTTTATGGCTGCCTGTTTCTCTGCAGGTAACTCAATGATTAGTGAAGCAACCAACTCTGCCTTTTTCAGCTCATCTCAGGGTTCCAGGCAAAACAAGCCCATTTGAAGCCGAGCCCGATGCTTGCAATAATTCCCCATATGTTGATTTTCACACCAGCCTTGAGTGGCTGCACCTCATTATTTGATTTTCTCTGCATCACTTTTGTTTGTTTGAGCACATGCATGTGTGTCTGTGCATGTGTGGCTTTTTTCTTTCTAGTTTGAAGTCACTCTGACCTAAATAGAGGAAAGTGTGGGTGGCAATTTAGTTGTAGGTGCCACTTCAAAGACTCAAAATGCTACAATCTGCAAATAAGTGCTTTAAGGGAGGGGAGAGGGGGAGAAGACATCCGTGTGTATTCAGGGATGTCACTTCTGACAGGACTAACAACAGATGAACCCCAGAGGCTCTGATTTCTGCGGGCATTACACCCCACACGTCTCTGGAGCTTAGGGGGTGGATTTTTAAAGGACTCATTTGCATATCACTAGATCTAATGCAGTTAAGTTTATGACTTAGTAAAACTGAGCTGAAAGGGAAATAGCACAAAAAGAAAATATATGATTTCTCTTAATTAAACCAAGAAAAGATTCCAGTTTTTCAAAGATCATTGGAAAAGGATGGAAGGAAGGAAGGAAGGAAGGAAGGAAGGAAGGAAGGAAGGAAGGAAGGAAGGAAGAGAAAGACATTCTTATGAACCGTGATCAAACACATTTAAACTCCAAGTACAAATTACTGAGAATGGCAAAGTACCTTTAATAGACAATATAACTTTTACCTTAAGATTCAGCAATATATGTAAAGTCAAAGCATTCTTGGGATTTGCAGAAGTCTGTGATTAATGGTAACAGTTATTTACTTTTACCTGTTACTGCTGTTAAGTGGAAGCCTGTCACTTGACCTGCAGCTGGTTACTGTGTGTTTGAAGCAGTCAGTTCTGACTTTCTGTGGAGCTTAAAGAAAAATAAGAAAATATTTTAAAAAATTTGCATGCAGGCAAGTTGTGGCTTAGACTGGGTCACAGAGCTCTCCACAGCTTCCTGGTTGTGAGTCCAATTTATCACAGCAAGTTCACTTTCATATTTTCTTTTTCCCTCCAAACTCCTTTGGAACACCAGGCATTACTTGTCTTTCCATTCATGTTTTCTGGTCACTCTCTCAGAGAATCATTTTCAGTCTGTAAATCACTTGATGGAAAATTATTCTTTGGGATATTAGTACTGAGAACATGTTTTAGAAGCCAGAACTGCAAAACTAAGACTGAGAAATGTGCTGGGTTACTGGGAAAGAAAGGGAACAGTAGCCTTCACAGCTGGGTGACAGTCAAGCCCAAAGCTCAACCCATCCACAGTGACTCATTGTTCTGCAGACCTTAGAGCACAGCCAACAGAGTGATGTGGTGTGACTGAACTCTACAGGTGACCACATTTCAAGGCCAAGGAGGTATCCCTTAAAAATGACAAAGAGATGTCCAGCAGGTCAGGAAGATGATTCCTACTCTTTACTTTGCTCTTGTGAGCTGCATCCAGCTCTGGGGGTCCAACACAGGAAAAGTGTAGAGTCCAGAGGAGGCTATTAAGTTGGTCATAGGACTGGAACACCTCCTGAGAGTGTTGGAGTTGTTCAGTTTGGAAGAAGGCTCCAGGGGGACTTTATAGCATCTTCCAGTACCTAAAGGGACTACTACAGGGTTGGAGAGGGATTTACTAAAGGGCATGTAGTGATAGGACAAGGGGAAATGGTTTCAAGTTGAAGGAAGATAGAATTAGACTACCTAGTGGTGAGACAATGGCAAATGTTGCCCAGAGGAGCTGTGAATGTTTCATGCTTGGAGGCTCAGGACTTGGAGTAACCTAGTCTAATGGAAGGTTTCTCTATCCATGGCAGATGGGTTGGAACAAGATGGTCCTTGAGGTCCATTCCAACCCAAACCATTCTATGATTCTATGAATGAAGCTGTCTTCTGGGTCATTCTTCCAAACAACTAGTCTATGTCAATCTATGCCTTATAAGTCTGATTTTATACTGAGATATTTAATTTTGCATCTTTTTATATATATATAAGGTTTGATAATACAAACAAGTTATTAAATAAGGTAGGGTTTGACTTTGCAGTATGATGGTAATTGCTTGCATATGATCTTTCAGTAGTAAGGATAAACTTTCTCACACTTGAGAGAGAAATACAAGTTATATGACAGCTATAACAGAATAAGAACATATACTTGAGTGGATGCCTATCTACACCATATTTCAGTTTGTGCTATCTTGTTTGTCTTTCCTTAAACACACACACAAAAATGGAATAAAAAAATTAGGTAATTCAGAGGCTATAAAAATATTAAAGCAAAATTATATTAAGGCTAACAGTTTAGGCACTCTCATGAGTTGTGGGAAGTCTAAGTTGGAGCTGTCTGACACAAAGGAGGGACATCTGTGTAAAACAAAAAAGTGAAAACTGACTGCTGTCATCAGTGCTAAGCACTGTCCCATTGAGCTTCAGAACAGGAGAGGCTGTCATCTGCACAAAATCCAGCACTGTCACCTAAGCAGATTGAGGTGAAAACAGCTGCTGGGCTGCTTGCCTATGTCAAGATGATAGCTTTGGCTGTATGCAGTAATGGAGTTTTAAGGAGCTCTGTAAGTCTTGCGGGGTAAAAAAAGACCTGGAAATGCCTGTGAATACTGATATGTTTCAGCAGTTATGGTAGGGTTTTGTGAGACATTGTGATAGAGTCAAGTGCTTAAGCTATGCCTAAAGTTAAATTTTTCAGTCTAAGTTGTTACAGGTATAAGTCTTACTGGCTCTGGTCTTTTGCACTGAACAAAATTTCTCAAACACCTACATGATTTTGATAGTCTCCTACACATCTCTGATCCTTTACACAGTATCTCTTTAGGCTAAAGGAAGAATAGACAAAAGTACAGCCATGTTCCCTGCATTTGAATCTTACAGACAACAAAGAAGACAACATTAATTCCAATTCATATTCCTAATGGCTTCAGAATAATTTGTTTCCTACCAATCCTACCAACTCTATTGTCACTCACAGTGCAACCCACTGCTCATGCAAAAAACCAATCCACTAGTCCTGTGCATCGTTGCTGAATTATGTTGTCCATCACAGACATAGAGCTGACAGCAACACTGGCTTGTCTACGGAGCAACTCACCAGCCAAGGGGGAGGGAGATTGATGTCTCTGCACCAGGAAGTTTTGGCCAGCCCAGTGCTTCTGCAGTATGACAAGACCTCAGCAGCAGCTGCTTGAGATAGTCTGTTGCTCATGTTTAGCAAACAATTTTTGGTAGCATAATAGACTCCCTCCTGCAGTGGTTAGACAGCAAATTATAATTATTATAATTATTATTATTATTGTTGCACTTATTTCTTATTTACTAAGTGCCAACTGGACTCAGTAATGTTTGTACCTGTTAAGTAGAGGGAGAGAGGCTACTTTAATGTATACACAGAGAACAGTGTAGCTGCTCAAAGACACTGAAGGTTCGTGGTCACTTGTTCGTAAAGAAGCAGGTCATGAAGCTCTTGCACAGGTCACAGTAGGAATATGTCATAAATGTAAGCTCAAATGGAACACACTGTAAGGAAAAATACTGTCCTAATATATAAGAAAGTGATAAAAACTACTTTGAAGCTCAAAAGAAATAGGGAGGGGAAAATAGTTCTTAGGGACATTTTCTTTTCTGAAAGAATAAAGAGAATGAGGCAGGGGAATATGCACCTGGAAAGGATGACTCCTGAGCTCCAGAGGGCTCAAACAATAAATGTCATTCTCTAGGACATTGCTCGTTTTGTGACCAGTCATCCTGGAGCAAAGTAGGGAATAGATTCCTACTGAATCCTAACATTCCCAGTCTGTGTTGAGGTGAAAGGCTGCACAAACTAAAGGTCAGACCCTATATCCAGAAAAAATCCCAAAAATATTATATAGAGTTATTTTTCTGTCTGCTTTGCCTATTGGCGTTTTAAGTTCTTTGGAACTGGAACTGCATTTATGAAACTAGAGGTTCTTAAGTCTCTCATCCTGCTTTGAAAGTCTCGAAACTGCTGTAGTGCAAATCAAGTCAGTTAATTACCCAAAGCAGCATTTTTATGCTTTTAAGCAGCAAGAGGTTGAGATACAGAGAGAATTCCACAGCAAGTATTAAAAAAAAAAAAAATCAAAAAAAAAAAAAAAATCTGCATATTGAAATAGTTCCATCTTTTTATCTGATTTTTTCTTCATGGGTTTATTATTCTTCAATTCTTTATCTATCCATCCTTTCAGGATATGTCCTTTGAATTGTATGTATTCCATATGGTTCATTCCATATCTCTTCAAATGTCCTTCCTGAAGCTTTTCACTTTCTTCACTCTCAACCTTTTCTCTTTTTCCCAACTCCCAACTTTCCAATTCCAGTTGTTCACACAGTTTTAAGGACTACAGTCTCATTTTATTTAATGGAGTGTGTACAGCTATATTTCATTATTGCCAGAAAAATCCATATGCCACATTTTTAAAAATAAATCCCCACTAGAAATGTTGGAAACCTTACAGACTTTGATTGAGTTGCCCCAGGTCAAACTGAACATCTGGGAAAGAACTTCTGCCTAGGAAATGGTTGTGCATCCTTGAATACTCCAGTGGCCTCACTCTTGGAATAGGCTTTGGTGAAGCTGTGTGTAAAATACAAGGATATCATTAAATATTTCCATATGTGGAGCACTTCTTTTCTCCTACCCTGTTCTGCCAGCCCAACAGTGTACATATGCCATTATGCTACTAGTTTAATATTAATACACATATCAATGGAACATGGATAAATAGTGTTTGCCAGATACATAATTTTGTAAATGCTGGATTTTTCCTCTTCCTTTTGGCATTGCAAACTATTCACAAATCAGTTGTTAATCTATTCAGTGTTTAAGGATAAGGGTCTAAGCCGAAAGCCCTTTGAAGTCAATGAAAAAAATTCCACGGACTTCAAAGAGCTCTGGATCAGCCCCTAACAGAAAAAGATCACAAACAAACACATATTAGACTATCAAGTTACTTATAAAACAGTTTGCATATCTTTAGACACAGTAAACACATTGCTGTCATAGTAATTAAAAGCTCACATCCAAAATCTGAATCTTAAAATAATCTTTTAGGGAGATCACCTTATTTTCTGTCTGGAGAGAAAGTGTAAATCTAGATAGGGAACAAATGCATTGATAATACATACCAGACACTGTATGCGCTTTACATGACTATATAT
>VXBX01003952.1:30425-44989 GCA_013400415.1 Scytalopus superciliaris | reverse complement strand
AGATTCCTCTAATAAAACCATATCATTCTTGATAAACTTTATTCTGAAAGTCTTTCAGTAGTTAATGATGTAGTTCTTATGTTGTTGCTATTTTGGCCTTGTTGTTTTAAAGCACAGTCCTCAATGCAATCATGTCAGAAAAAGAAAAACATGTGATCAACTACCCATGACCTTCAGGATTTAAAAATGTCACAAATGTTGAGTAGCAGATTTTAACTGCCTGTCTCTCTGCCTCTCCTACTACACCCTTTCCCTAAATCTGTGGGTACTTGATGCTACTTAGTTCCTGGTTTGGTCCTTTTTTTTTTTTTTTTCCTTTTTCCTCCTCGATTTCCATGCCTAATGAGCCTGAGCTGAGTTAATAATGGATGTAATAAGTAATGACTCATTGTTTTGGGGCCTGTGTGTCTCTGTGTGCAGTGGAAGAGGAAGCCAGGTCTCCAATGCTATTTGTTCTGCCATGTCACTTGCCGCCAAGCAATGCCACTCATCAATAAAAGGCAAGATGACGGATGAGTTCATTTAATGGAATTCCTCCGAGTGAGCTGCAGCCACTGTTCTTCAGTAGGCTTGTTCTTTGAGTCTCTCTCTCTCCCAGTCTCTTTTCCCCCGCCCAATTTTTTTTTATTTTTTTAAATTTTTTTTATAATATTCAGGACAGTTGGAAAGTGTGGCTGGCTGAGAGGGCTGCCATTTGTGCCAGCAGCTCCTTCTGCTCTTAACAACTGCTGTCCTAAATCAAATCAAGAGCTCTGAGCAGGAAGATTAGAACAGCACCACCTGATAGTGACATCTCATGGCATCACCTTCCTCTCTGTCCCTTCTCCTCTCTCTTGTCACTGGCCAAGGTGAGTGTGAAGGGAGACTGGCTAAGCATTTGAGGAGGAAAAGGTTTTAAGTGTTCCCAGTATGCCCCTGCACATGCTGAACAGCTAAAACCATCCTGTTCCTTTGGAAAAGTATCAGGCTCTGTCTTCATGCCTAATCTACAGCACTGCATGTTTCCAAGGCCAGATTAGCTAAACAGGGTATTATTTCCGTTCCCACATGCATGCATCTGCTCAGAACAATGAATGAGATTTCTTTCTGTCTGCATGTTTTCAGGTTCTTCTTCCCCCACCTGCTTCTTCTATTTTGCCCTTCCCCATCTTTTAATTCCAAAGGTGTGATTCTGGTATAATTTAACATGATAATTTTTCCCATACAATTTATGCAGGTGCAAAATGTCACTGGACCAGATTCTCAGCTCAGGAGAAGTAGGAGAAAATCACACAGGTCTGAATGTTAATGAGTCTGTGGTCCCCTTAAGTTCAGCAGGTTATGATTAAAAGATGTAGAGTAGAAGAAAAATGAGGAGAATTTTACCTAAAGTTCTTGCAAAATACACATCTAACTTTATTTTCCAAGATTGTCTATTTTACTATGAAATGCTATTGAGCAAGAATTAAAGTTGTTTCCATTCCTACTAACATAGAAAAGGATAAAATCAGTTCTTCTCAGTACTTTTCTCCTGTTTCCTGAAAAATGACCTTGACTGAATGAATATTTTCCTAAAGCTGGACTAAGAATCCTGTCTGATTAATGAGAGTTTATGTTTCTCGGTACCATGTTGTGTTGTCTTTTCATCTTAGATATATATGTACGTATGTATGATGGGAGGGGGTGTATATTAATATAAACTAAGTAATAATACTCTAGTTGTTTATAATTCCTGGACAATTACCCAACTTGGCTGAATATCATTGACTACTATGGTGTCATTCTACTCTAGCTTGAGATATGTTCAGGGGGAAAAAACACATTTATTTTTAACACTGGATTTTTGTAGCATGATGGTTAGGAGTCTGATCACAGAAGGACAATTATCTAAATATACTGCAAGAAAGACAAGCTTACAGACATGAAGTTTACTCTGTCACACCTTAAAGTTTTCCAGGATATGGGAGATGATTCTCCCCTCTACTTTGCTCTTGTGAGACCCCATCTTCAGGTGCTGCATCTAGCTCTTGGGGGCTCCAACATGAGAAGGATGTGGAACTGTTGAAGTGAGTCCAGGAGGCCACCAAGATGCTCAGAGGGCTGGAGCATCTCTGCTCTGGAGACAGGCTGGGAGAGTTGGGGTTGTACAGCCTGGAGAAGGCTGTGGGTAGATCTCAGAGCCTCTTCCAGCAGCTATAGGGGCTCTCAGAGAACTGGAAAGGGACTTTGGACATAGACATGTAGTGATAGAGCAAAGTGGAATGGCTTCAGACTGACAGAGAGCAGGGTTAGATTAGCTATTAGAAAGAAATTTTTTACAGTGAGGATGGTGGGGCCTTGGCACAGGTTGCCCAGAGAAGCTGTGGCTGCCCCTGAAAGTATTCAAGGTCAGGTTTGATGGGACTTGCAACAATCTGGTCTAGTGGAAAGCGTCCCTGTCCATGGCAGTGGAAGATGGAATTAGGTGATTTTTAGGGCGCCTTCTAATCCAACTCAACTGAACCGAACTCATTCTAGTGGTAAGAGCACAGTAGTATGGCATGCAAATGATTTCTAGTTTTGATTAAAAATATGATAGTCAACTTCAAGTGACTTCTGTACAGTTAAACAACTGTAGATTTGGCAACTTTTCATGTCAATATAACTGGTTTTTAAGTATCAAAAATCTGGAAATGAGAAACAATATGTCAGTGTCACAACTGGCTAAAGACAGTGTTTGAAATCAGAAAGCTTTGTCTTTGCTTATCTTGACAGTGTACTGAACATCACTGAGAACACAACATAGTTATCAACTGTCATCAATCAGTGGAAAAAGGGTAAACCATACCACGGTGGATGAAGTAAAATGAAGCTTTCATGGAAGAAATTATTTTCTTCAGTCTGTAGCATATCTGAGGGTGCTAATTAATATCTGTTCTCTCAAGCAGTCAGCATGGGACTTTGCTTTATATTTCCTAGAGCATGAGTGCACACTAGACTCAATCAAGCTGCATTAAAAGACTGTGGGTTTTTTGAGAAGGGTATATGTAGGTAGCTTAACGGGGAATAAAGGAGGATATTAAATATCCCATAGAGTGAAAGTGTATTAAATAACCTATATAGTAATATACAAAAAGTATGTTAAAAATCCTATGGAGTACAGACAGCCAAGAAACAGATTAACAGAGCATTACATTTTATTGTTGAGCACAAATGTTCCATTCCTTTTTCTGAGCTCCTAATCAGCATTTTTCATTATTTCTCTTCCCCTGTATTTGGCTCCTGTGCCTCAGTGCCCATAGCAACACTTCCAGTAGCGTTAAAAACTACATACTGCAACCACATTCCCAGGCAGAGAGCTTTGCCAAGGCCTATATTTGATCCAGCTAGGAGCACATGCCCGCTCCGTGGTACAAGGTCATAATAATAATTCTCCCTTCAGGGGCAAACAGTCTTAGGAATGATCCCCCACTATTATCCCCTACTATCTTGGCTCATTTTGATCTCAGTTGTTATTAAACTCATTTTATGCTGCAGTCAGAGCAGCTTGTTTACTTACAGAAATAGTTTTTCAGAAAGTGGATGCCTACAATGAAACCAGAAGCCTGTGGGAGTGTGCGTGTTCGTGTGTGTGTGTGTGTCTGTGTCTGTGTCTGTGTGGTGTTATGTTGGAAGAGAAAATTGGTTTGTTTTAGGGACACACCATTCCTTTGAACTACAGAAAAATAAGAGTCTTTTCTTTGATGGGCTATGCTTTGGTTTTGTTTTGTTTCACTTTTGCCTTGCCCCAGTTTTCTCTCTGTAGTGTCTAATGTACATTTCAATGGATGGGAATGATGACAGAAGGCATTTTCAGTCCCTTGAGGCATGGTAGCAGTCTCTGAAAATGCTTTGGTACTGAAGTATTCTGAAGAGAATAAAAGAAGACNATCTCATTTCTCCCTTCCTCCTCTACTCTCCAAATTTTGACGAGGCAGTGGGTCCCACTACTTAGAAATCATGCTTACAAATGAATACTTCAGCCCTTAAGAGTTTGTTCATTGCTGTTCATGACTGTCTCTTAATCCAGAGGAGTTTGGAGAGTATTTTAGGTTTGTTGCAACAAGAAACATGGATAACAGGAGATACTTGAGGTTTTGTTAGGTTGAGTGGAGGAACTGGGAATTTAAACTGTTAGCAGGAAAGTCAACAGAAGGAAAGCTGAATGCTTTTGTGGTAGACTAGAACAAAGAAAGAGATGACTGGATGATTCTGTTTGTCACTGACTCAATCTTGACCAAACTATTTACAAGGATGACAAAAGAAAGGTATCCACAACAGGATATTCACACCATTTGAACCAGAAAATAAGAAAAAAAATTCCCAAAATATTTAAAGAATGAGGAAATCCATTCACCTGAGAGGCACCAAGTCATTTTCATTTAAACCTGCACTACTTTGGGTTGTATAACTTGTGGTCTCAGAGTATATGGAAAAGAAATGTCTGAATGAATATGGATTTGAAAATAACAATAATAGGAATTTGAAAACAGACTGTAAGTTCATTCACCTAGTCAAAACTTAGTATCAAATCCAGGTCCAGTCTGCAATGCAGATGATCAGTTGTTTCCTGGATCCAGGGGAGTAAGAAGCCAATCTCCTTTTGAACTCAGATTTCTGCTTGTCACTTTTTCGTAGAACAACTCATGAGCTCCTAGAGTTTTCTTGACTGTGGTGTTTTATAATACTAGGTTGCATTATTTTGATTATGACAAAAATGTTTAATTTCAGCATAATAGCCACAGGAGGCCCTGTTTATACGACTGTAATATTTCACACAAATCTGTATTTGCAGTTAAGCATGCAATATATTAAGCCATAGATTGTTTCTCAGCCTTTGAGCAGATGAACAGAGATGGTGGGAACAGGGCAGTGCTGCTTATTTTTCAAATGGCTTTGGTATTCTGGGTGTTCTTGAAGACACTAAGAAACCACAATCATGTTGATATATAATGGCTCTGTATAGCCAAGATAACTTTCTCCTTTTGTTCAGTTTTTTTGTTTCAGCTCCTTACCCCAAAGTATACCAAGGCAGGTTAACCTTGGGTAGCAAAACATTTCTTCATCTCTGTTCTTAAGGCAACGTAGACATTTTTTGAAATTCATATATGATTTTGACAAATACATAACACCATTTCTTCCTGTTATATTTCTGTATTGATACACACATACAAATACATTCACCGTGAGACTTACCACACTTTTAAACCAGAGAGTGGTTCAGAGATACTTTGCTCTCTAATTGGAGACACAAGTCTCTGCATTTTTTTGCAAATATAATTCCATATCTGTTTTCTGTGTTAGAAGAAAACCTGACAAAAAAGCAACTACCTCACTGACATGAAAATATATCAGCCTGAGTTCCAATCTGTTACACATTTGGTATTACATTCCTTAGTCATACTGGGGCGTGTTTCAGTTTACTCCATATACTCTGTTCATAGCAATTGTTTCACATTCTTAAGTTCATTTATATTTTCCTATTTGTTAAACATAAGCTTATTCCAGACTACAGTATCCCACTTCAACTTTACTGATTACCAGTGTGATCCAGAAGAAAACATGCAGTGACCTGAATAACTAAGAAGACCAGAGGGTCATTACCTTTGTCACTGTTCACCTGAAGGGGCCACATTTAAAAGCTAAGGGAGTCTTCTATTACCGTTCATATTGCTTCATTGACTTTCTCAGCTCCCCAAGTTTATTCTAGCTCTGCAATGTGCCTCTGCATTCATGGATGAAAACCAACAGACTGAATTTCCCCATCCCCACCATCATCTTGAACTGCACAGCTGCAAGACCAAATTCATACTAATGGCTCTATGACCATCTAAAGGAATCCAGGCACTCATCAAAAACATGAGAGTAATTAGGATAGGAATATGGCATGCAAGTAGATGGACTCCTTTCAGCTTCAGTTTGTAAGAAATATCAAATTAATACCAGTGTGGATGAAAAAGAAAAAAAAAGTAAATGCAACAGCAAAAAACTATGCAGATTTTATTTTATGCAGTTTTCTTGTTTACTTTCCATCTTGCTGCTTGTGAACAAGTAACAAAAGAATCACAATTGCCAATCTAAAAAAGATGAAATTTTTAATATGTCTAGAGTTTATTCCCCCTTTTCTTCCTTCTTTGCTCTGCTTTATGTGATGTATTGTTCATTCCTATTACCTCTTTATAGCTGTTTTGTTAAAGTTCATACCACAAAGACCTGTAAAAGAAATTTATGACTCTTGGGTTTTCAGCAAATTCTAAATAACCATAACATGAACATGAAACATTAATTAAAGACACTGGAGTCTAAGTTATAACAGAGATGCTGACATTTAAGCCCCTTGCACCATGTAAATTAAAAATGGTATGACAAACAGTGAGTAATTTGATGGTCAGGGGTTCATATAGATAGCTTAATATCTTTGTCATGAAAAACAGTCTGTCCTTGGTTTAACCCATACTGAACAGCCCAGGGGTCTGGTTCATAAAGCATGACAATGCCTAAACATTTTTGCAGTAATTCATGTATCAGTCTGGGAATTGCACTGAATATCCTTGAGACTAAACAAATACACAAGAAATTTGTGAACTAAATGCATTAATGCAAAGATAAATTCACTATGTCAGTCCTGCCTCTGGTTCAGCTATTGAGTTTTAGGCATTCTTGGCTAGATAAACCAATGTCACATATACAACATACTATTCAAATTTGTTTAATTAATCATTAGCTTAGTTAGCATGAGACTTTCACAATATATATGTACCACTGAGACCTCAAGTTGCTGGGCATAGTAAAGAAGACATCGCTTATCTTAATCAACCTACACCAAGAAAGGCAACACATAATGTAGGCTTGTTTTCACTTTACCATTTTTCCACCAGGTACATGCATATTTTTATGCTCTTTATGTTCGCTAAGCAGTGATCTAGCATGTCCAGGGACACTCTTGTTGAGTCATTTGTATGTGAGCCACTGTCCAGTGTGCTCTGTCTGGGCTGGGCACACCAGAGAGGTCGGATTGAAGACCTCCAGTGGTGCTTTCCAATCTTAACCATTCTGTGATTCTGTGGTTCTACAACCAAAGGAAATGTACACTTCCATAATGTGATTCCCCACATTCTAAAGTAGATATCTAGAGCAGACCAGATCACAGAATCATGGAATTACAGAAACATTTAATCTGGAAAAGCCCTCTAAGAACATTGAGTCCCACTGTTAACCTAACACTGCTAAGTCACATCTACTCATCTTCTAAATACTTCCAGGAATGGTGACTCTACCACTTCCCTGGGAAGCCTGGGCTGGAGCAATTTAGGTTGGAAAAAACCTCAGGAGGCCCTCTAGTCCAGTTTCCTAATTCCAAATTAATTTTGATTAGGTTCCTCAGGGGCTTCTCTGTTTCCCTAGAAAATCCTAAATGGTATAGATTCCTTTTCCTTTTATATAGTATTAGCTAAATTGATGGATTAGCATGAAAGGTGTCTGTTAGAGGAGAGATTCTGTAGGTTACAGGACATGTATATATTCCTTTTCTCTTGGAAATGACAGTGAAACAGGAAATATAAGGGAATATGTTACCTGACTTTTCTTAATATTTACCATGAAGCAGGAATCAGGTCCTGTGTGTTAAGCAAGGGGCAGCAATTTTCTAAAATAACTGTCCCAGCTGCTCTTAATTATATTTTTAATTTTGACTCTACAGATACATAAGATAATAGCCTCTTAAAACACTTAGTTAAATATTCTGTTACAATACAACCAAGAGAAAGTCTGAGACAAATGCAGCAGGTATGTCCAGTGCAGAAGCAGGAATTGGACTCTCTAGTCCTGGTGGGTTCCTTCCAGCTCAGGATAATCTGTGATTCTAAGTACACCAGAAAACTCATGTGCCCATCTAGAAAGAGAAGCACCAGCAGAGCAACTGCACTTTTGCAGGTTGGGTTTTCTGCTAATGCTTCTGCTGGTAGCTGCTGAGCTGGGTTGGCAAGCTACAAATGCTTTTCTACTGAAGAACCTAAATATAATAACTGGAAAAACAAGGAGGTTGTGTTGCTAATTCATTCTGAGTTCTTCACCTTTACTTCAGATTTGTTGCATCACTTTCCTTGCCTTCACATCCTACTTTGTGCTGTTATTTAATATCTCACTAGTTGTGTAATTTCAGCTCCCAAATTGAATACGATGTTCCCTCCAGTGGAACCCTCACCTTGATAAATTGCCAAATAGTAATTATTATTCCTTCCAGAGACTGAGATATAGAGTCATGGCTGTAATTTCTAAGGCTTGAGTGCCAAGAAATTTATGCTATACTTCTCTTCATCAGAGTTTTCATCTGAGATCATATTTCAAGCCCTTTTCTTTGATGATATGATTAGGATAATTCCTCTATGAAGTTTGAGCCTCCGTGAGATATTCAAGAAGGAACCTGATAGTTCTTAAGCTTCATTTGCTTCCCCTATGAATATCAGCAATGTATGAACAGAGAAAGCATACAGACATGACACCTGATGGTTTCAAATACTCCTAATTTTTTAATGTTAATTATTATGGTAGCATCTGTCGGTCTCAAATATGGGGCCTCCATTCTTGTAAGTACAATATAAAACTAAAGGAAGAAAGGAAGAGGCAATCTATGTCTCATGAATCTTGTTCATACCAGGATTTTTTTAGTTAGATATTTGCTGCTGGGGGGTTAAGTGTTTTTTTCTTTTTAAATTAAATGCTGGTATGAAACTTTTTAAGCCAGTTCAATGAGAAAATTATTCAGAGTTTACCTGGGACAAATTCAAAAATGATTGTGCTTCACGTCCTTCTGGAGAGAATGGAGGAATAATATGAAATATATTACAACACAGATATTTTGCCTTTTCCCACAGGAATGCAGGAAGCATCACACATACCTAGGTATGTACAGCAAAACTGATATGCTATTCTAATTGGACTGTTGTATATTATTTTGGTACTCTTAGTTAGAAGACAATAAATATTTTGGGAAATGGTATATTGTTATCCCCATTTTAGAGACCTCTGTCTAATGGTTTACAGTGGTCTGTGTCAGTTACTGGTAGTTTCAGGAGAGCAAGATATTCTATGGTAAAAGGTTGTGGAACAGTCAAACAAAATGAACTCATTTTAACCTTTCCAGTTGCTGACTAGCTTATGCACTGAACCTGAATGTTTATGTTCTGTTTTATAAGTGTTCTGATCCTTTATTCAGTACTTTTGAAATTCTCATTTTCAACAATATAATATGTTTGTTTCTTCTATATCCTCAAGCTATAATGGAAGGATTGATACTAAATCAGTCAAGGTGTTACTGTCCTGCAGATACAAGCATGCCCTATGCAGGTGTTTTCTCATGAATATAAAATATATTTGGATTTTAAAGTTAACTGTTTCACCACTGAACTGTGTGGAAGGCACAGCCATTTCTACTACCTCCAAATACTTGTTCAAATAGTCTTTCCACATAAGAACACTTACAAACTCATTCAATCAATGGCAAAGGAGATAAAACATCTCTTTGTTATACATGCAGTATTCAATTTAAGAAAAAAATAAGAGTCTTACAGTGTTATTTCCTAATCTTAATAATATATACATTAAAGCTTTCTTCCTGTTATGATCCTGCTTTATAGGCTCATTGTTCATGACATGGCCTTATTGTTCACGTACAAGACAGATGAACACATTTCTACCACAGTCTCCACTAGCTCCATAAACTGTGATTATAGATTGAAATACTGTATGCCTCATTATTTATTTATAGCTCTGAGTATTTCTCAAGGATATTTTTTTCATTTCTTTTTGTGTTATTTTATTTTAATGAAGGTGAAGGACTGTTGAAAACCATGCAAGCAATCCAAAGTCCTTTCTTTCACCATGAAGCGTCTTGAGGTGTTTCGTAGTGTCCCTTCTTCAATAACCATTATTTCCTGGCACAGTGAAATCTCAGTAAGTCATTACTTTGCTCATTGTTTAGGCTTCAAATCATCAAAGCATTTAAACACATACTTAACTTTAGTGCCTGATTAAGTGCCACTGGAATAGGATTTAAGCACTTGCTTAAAATTAAGAGGGTGTTTACATGCTTTGCTGAGTAAGGATGAAATGCTAAATTGAAATCATATTTGTGTCAGAGTGGAAATTGTTCCCAAGTTTACTAAGAAAAGAAAGCAGATTTGATCTTTTTGTCTGCATGTTTAACCACTTCCTCTTCTTCCCCAAAAAAGGTTTTGGACCCAATAGTCAGATAGCATTTATAAAATCAAATTGACTGATGCTTAAGTTGTACTTCACCTCATCAACAAATAAGAGGAAATAATGGAGTGTGTGGAAGCAAAGTGATATGAAAATAAGATTCTTTTACTGAAGAGGGGAATTTTCATGGTGAACACTGTGCTATATTGTGAGGGGACAAGAAGACATTGAGGAGAATCATGTTATGGGTTCTGTTGTGAACAAGGGAAAGCCTTTTCATATCTTGGGGAAGGAGATGTGACTTGAGGGCATGTGTGAGTAGCACATAGATAGCATATTCAGTCTAATTTAATTTCCAGACTCAATCAGCTTGAAGGCATGAGCCCATTGGAAACCATTCTTTGTCAGGCCTGGTGAAGCAGAGATTCAGGACATGTTTATGTGCTTATTTTACAGTTGTGTAGATGGCCATGGCTAGATATAGGTCAATGCTAAATCAAGTTCTAAATTTTGCTCTAAGGGGAGAGACACAGCAGTGTTTATAAAGATGAAGAAGGTTTTCTAAACTAAAACTCCCCTTAAAAATAAAAACTGGATGGATTTTGTTCTCCATTGACATAAGTCCTTTCTTAAATATTCAAAAGAAAAAAAACCTAAGACAATTCTAGACAAATGGTTGTAAAGAAAAGTTAGTATCAGCAAACCTTTCTATGTGGCCTCAAAGGGTATTTCTTTTGAAAATCCCTTCCTAACTTGCCTTTGGCCTCTTAAATTTTGAAATCCTTTGGACATATCTACCATTATCATCTGTATAGATCTGGCCACCCCACTCTCTTTATCTGTTCCGTTTGGGCCCCATCCACCACTCTCCCATTCCTCTACCTATCTTGATGTGGATACAGGTAGCTTGTTCCACCATTCAATACCAACAAAGATAATCTAGCAGTAACTTCATCGAGGCACAGGACAAGAACAGAGTCTAGATAACTGTTTGATCCAGTCCTGTCTTTACCAAGGGTACAAGACACCCTTACTGTCACTGCTTTTAATCTTCTGGAGGTGGTGAGGTCATTGGCAAACTCCCTGCACAATTGGGCAAGAATAGATTTTCAGTTTAAGGTCTCTGTTACCTGATCACACTGCTGGGATTGAGACAAACGAAAATGGAGTCTGCATTTTTTATCTTTCTTCCCATTTTGTTTTTCAGTGTAGTAGTTCATACATGGAAGCATTTTTAGCTAATCTTCTTAAGACATGTTTGCAAGCATTTTCATTGATCAGCAGCAAAATTATTATCTGTATAACACTGCTGGGAAAGGAAAAAAACTAGCTATGATTCCTGCTATTTTAGTTGTTTTTAATATTGCCAGAAAGAGATAAAGCTTTCTTTCTCCATCTCATTCTTATACTTCTTTTTTTCCCTCTCCCTTGTCCTTCAAGAAAATTGTTCGTTTATTTATTTTTGCTCTATCCAAGACTGGCAGCTGATTTTGAAGTGTCAGACTATTATTTGGGTATTTTTGGGATGTTACCATTCATTGCAAAGAGGATAAAATCAATGTGACATTTCCAGAACAATGATAGATAAAAATGATGAGTGGTCTTTAAACGCAGAAGGCTAATTTTTAAAAATGTCACTAGTGTACTATTTCAGAGTTTGTCAAAGATAAAACAATAAAAGTTATAGATATGAAAACTAATAATATTTCACTGGGTAAGCTATAGATAAGCAGACAGTACAGTACACAAGTTCTGTATTCTTCTAAATGTAATAGGATAGAAATGCCGCAAAAAGGACAGCATTTAATATAGTTACTTTGGGTTATTTGATTAGACATTGGTTTGGGAAGACCTTGATTTCTAAGGCTATGACCTTGCAATCACTTGTTCTGGCTAGGACTCATAGACTGGCATTTTATACTGTGGAGGATTCACATGGACTCGAGGGATTGTGGTTTGATGGCCAAGTTTTATGAGTCACCTGAACAATATAGTCATTGTGCTTTTAAAGCTATTACTGTGTCATGCTGTGAGTGCAAGCCTCACTTCAAAATGATGTTAAAATGTGTCTCGTGCTTTGAAAGGGTACTTGTTTTGGATATACACACTCTTTTTGTGGACTTCTGACTGTAATAACCTGTGTGCACAAAGCATAGGAGACTTATGATTCCATGCAGCTCAAACAGCTTCAAAAGAAACTTGTATGTGTATTATTATTATTGCAGTGGTTCTGGACATTTCATTAGCAAGTCATGGATGAAAGTCTGATCCTGATAGCAGAGACCTTCACCATTTGATATCATTGGTAAAGTGTTGTCAGATCAGTGAGCAATATCTGCTCTGTTCCTAAGTGCGAGTTCAGAGCTCGTGTGCCCTAGTTGTGCTAATCTGGCATGAACACTTATTAGGAGGGAGAAAACAGAGAACCAAGAAATGAACATCAGTAGTGGGGCCATTACATGCCAGTGTTTGACCTAAGCATGTGACTAACCCACATTTGATAAAGCAAGAGATAGGAACAACAAAAATTTGAGATGTTCTGCATCCACCAAAAGGAAACTAATACTAGCACAGTTTTGCCAGCTATCAGACATAAAAAGACTATGACCTCTAATGATCTTGGAAGGATTAAAATAATTAATTTACATCTTACATGGAAAAATATGTTCTATCACAAAACCTGAGAGGTCCGTGGAATTTCAGTAAATAATATTGCAAGAGAATCTCCTGTTTGAACCCTAAATAGTATATTTACACAGTTCTAGTTCAACTTACGTAGTATAAAAGTAGCTGCAATCCAGACGTCAGTACCTACCATGATCAAATAGAGCATGGCTTGTTTTGCAGTTGTGAAATATTGAAGTTAAAAAAAAAAAAAAAGAAGAAGAGTTAAAAATCACACATAGCATTTTAAGCTTGTTGGTTTTACGACCTCATTTTGGGGGAAAAATAACTTCACAGTTTAACTGCAGATTAAATCTGATCTGATTCCACTCTAATCATCTCATTAGAGACAAATGAACATAAATTGTAAAACAACTTGAAAAGAAGGGTATGGGAAGATTTATGGTAACTCCTCCCACCACTATATTATAGACACAAAGATTAGCCAAAATACTGGGGGGGGAGGGAGGAGGAAAAGAAGGACTAAGCACCTGTTTAGGGCTTTGCTTAACCTTTTTTGAATTTATGAAAAGTCACACTTCTATCTGAAAGCTGGCAAACTGATCTTTTTTCAAATTAAAGAATTTAAAAATGTCAAACTAAAGAGATAGGTCTCACTTTTCTATGTGTCATGTTCAAAACCAGGTATAATAATTTGTAAGACTAAGCTTGGGCAGATATTTGCTGGGACTAAATCTAATTTTGTGTTGATACCCAATTCCAGACCACTGCCATTCATCTGAAACATTTCTAGATGCTTATTTAACTATAAAATGTATGTGTTTCACATATTCTTAATTTTCTAAAACTTTTTAACAGCTTATGTGTATAATAATGGTGTGATCTGGCAGAGGACATCTCAAATTCAGCTTCAGAGCTTTACCTCCAAATATTTCAAAGTAACTTGCAATTGTTAACAGAAAATACATTTTCTCCTCCTAGTGTCATTTCTATGTTTTGAAAAGAAAATTGATAAGTGTAAATTACATCATGTACTGGTTTCTCTTGGTCCGTTATAAACATTTACCTCAGCCTACACATGACAATGTACATATGCAAGAGTTTGAAGTAACATTAAAAACAATCTGCTTGATGGATTTATTAACTAGCTATTCTTTTACTGTTTCATAAAATCCTGTATGACATACCCTTATTACATGAAGATGTTCCTTTTTTTCCACAAACATTTGTTCATGTCAGATATTTTCCTTGCCTTTAGTCTGACCACAAATGTTACAGCAGACCAAGGAGAACAGCTGCATAGCAGTTTCTGTTTAATGTTTGCAGGCCTAATATGAAAACCTTCAGGAATGTGATGCAGCAGACAGTCGGAATTGGGGAGCAGTGAGGGGTGGAATATGCAGAGACAGACAAAATCTTCAGAAAATAATTGCTACTAATTGATCTCAGTGTGTATTGACCATGTGGGAAATGAAAGGCCTGTGCATCAATCACCTTTGGAGGAATATGAAGAGAGAAACCTTGACACAATCATAGCTATACTGTTAAAAGTAGTATTGTGCTATAAAACATAGAGGGTCCTAGGCTTCCCAAATATAAACATATTAAATTTGTATTGTTTTCCTGTTCTGTTCCATTGCTTTTTTTAATACATTAAAGGGCAGTCTAATTTTCCTTCTTTTACCTTGTTCATGGAAATGGTTGCATCATGTTACCTGAAATTTCATTAATATTAATATAAATAA
>VXBX01003949.1:485670-595844 GCA_013400415.1 Scytalopus superciliaris | reverse complement strand
CTGCCGCCTTCCCGGCCGCCCTCCCGGCCGCCCATGCCGCGGAAAACGCTGCGCTGTGCCCTGCGGCTGGAGCTGCGCTCGGTGAGTGCCCCCAGCCGGCCCGCCCTGCCCTCAGCCGGCCCGCCCCGTTTCCCTCTCCCGGCCCCGGCTGGCCCGGGGCCCGCTCCGTGCGGCACCGCAGCCCTCCTGAGTGTGCGTCCCCCCGGCCTTGGGGTTAGCACAGCCGTGCCCCTCCACAGCTCTCATGCTCCTGTGGTCTTTGTTGTAAGAGACGCTCCTTGTTAGGAAGCTGGTCGGTGTGGAGAAAGAACTCTTGAGGCAAACAAAGCAAAAAAAGTCCCAGCTTGTGGTTTGAAATGCAGCCCTGCGAGGGGCACTGGGCAGCGCTGGGTGTTACCCGGAGAGGGTGAGGTCGGTGGGTGTGAAAGGGGAAGGTTTTGACATTAATCATGTTAGGACTGTGCCTTCTGCTCCTTGCAAAAAAAAGTTTTCTGTTTATGTCCAAGTTGTGAGTAAAGAAGCTGTCTCATTGTGATGATTTTAAGAGGTGGTTGTGGTGAACAGTGCCCTGTGTTACCCTGGAGCTGATGCCTCACACATAATCCTGAGGTTTGGCCTCCTCGCAGGACAAGCTGCCAGAACACTCTCTGCTGAGAGGAAATCACGAGGTGCCAACCCTTAAAATTCAGGTCTAGATTCAGGAAGTGCACACTGGGAAATTGACAGGGTATTCCTGGTTGCTTAGGCGACTTTGTTCCCAAACTCGAGTGACTGCCCTGAAGTTGAGCCGTGGATTGCCACCCATGGATGGTGGGGGTGTCACCCTCGTGGTGTTGCTCTGCTGTCCCAACAGCTGGTGTTTGTCTCCATAATGCCAAGGTCTGCTTGTTTCCTGGAAAGGACCAGATGGGCTTTCCTTTTCTGTTCCTACTGCTCTGAACCATTTGTGTGCCAGGAGAGTACAGGGAAGACATTTCCCCAGGGCCAGGCTTCTTCAGTTATAGGGTGGTTTTTATTCATCCTGCTCTCAAGGCTACAAATAAGAATGGAAAGGGACTATTCTTACACAAATGTCAACACTTAAATAATTTTTAATTAAACACTTCCAGTGAAATGGTTTTTAGTCTGCCTTGGTTGCTCTCTTGGTGTATTCTTTGGGCAGCAATTCTTTAATTTCCCAATAGCTAAATAAACCTGGTTCTTTTGGTAGTATTTTGTGTGATGGATTTAGCAGTCTTCTGACCATCTTAAGGGTGGGAACTGCATCTTCCACTTTGAATTTGCATTGATCAGGATCAGAACTGAACTCTGCATTCCACATGGGGTCTTGGTATTCCCTTAAGCGAAGTAGAGGGAAAAAAGTTCAACATTCATCATATATGCCTTAATATTAGTCAGGGTCATTAAAAATGTTGAAAGACATGAATCCCAGTATATGGAGATGAACACTTTTAATAGTAACCTCAGCTTGATGCCTCCCAGTTTTTGCACATTATTGATGCTGTACAATTCTGTATCACTTTGATTCTAAGTCCTATCTTTTGCATCATCAGTAGTAATTTCTGATGTGACACTATATGATATGCTTTATCCAGGAAACAAACCTTCAAGAAAATGTGCGATTTTGCACGATTGATCTATTTTTATAGAACATGCACTGTTGGGGTTTTTTTTAGTTATGTTTTCCTTCCTATCTTTATTTTTTACTTTTGCATATTTAAATATTCTGGTTGATGGGGTTATAATTTTTCATATCTCTCTTTCTTCCTCATATGGGCCTTAGTTCATTATTTTTCATCAGGTGGTACCATCCCTGTTTTCATTACATAAGCTTCAGTTATGTATAAAGCCAGGAAATGAAATTACTTTCTTTTACAACCTGGTCTGATTCATTGTCCCTGTGGCTTCTTGGTCCAGCCCTAGTACATACTGTTCTAGTTTCCATCATTTAGTTCTTTGTCTTTTTGCTCATGTGTTAAGTATCATTAAAGCCAAGGCAAAATACTCAGTTGTGTTTGGGACATAGATTTGTTAGTTTTCACACCTTGGTTGATTTATACTATGTCCACTGGTTTCCTTCATGTTTGCTTTATTTGTGACTTAAGTCTCATCAAAATTTCTGATTTCTTTTCCTGTTCTTTTACAGTGCTCTACATGTTTCTCAGCCCTCTTTAAAACCTGTCTACTTATGTCAGAAGTTCTGTCCCCTTTATATTTCACTTGCTTTAGGATACAGATGGGTTTTGCGCCTTTTGACTTAATGAAATTCCAAGATCTTCTCTGATCTGAGTCCACACAGTCTTTGGTTTATCTCACTACTAGTTTTCTTCTTTTCTGAGAAGCTTCTCTTCTGAAATGGAAAGCCTTACTTAAAGACTAAGGGGTTTTTTTTGTTTGGTTTATCCTGCCATTAATTGAAACTGAATAATTTATCATTGCTCAGAATAAGATTTCAATGTTATTTGCGTTTTTGAGACTAATTTTGGCATCTGCCTCTGCTGCTGGCATTTAAATTGCTCGTGTAGCAGCAGAAAGAAGTTCACATTATTCTTTGTGTCATGGCTACATGAAGAATTCACAAATATGGCAGTGAAAGTAGGTAAAGCTTTATGCTTAAAGAGGAATTAATGGAATTGTGAATTACTGCCAGATAAGGAGACAAAAATGGCATCTCTTTGCACTGAAAAGATTATTTTTGCAATTCTTTAGTCCAAAATGCTCTTGTGTCTGGAAACTTGCACTGAGCAGAAGTCAGTAACTGTCCATTGCCCTTCATAGAGAACTCTTCTTGTTCTGACGGTAACGGGCAACTAAAGGGATTATCCAGGCCTGCCTCATTCATTGGTTGCATCTACAGTTACAGTTTTGGGACTGCATATAATAAATGCCATAGAGGGTTGTGGATCAGTAGAATTCTGTTCCTTTCCATGAGATTAATTCAGTGATTTCTTTATGGCTGTTTGTGATGTCCCAACAATAGCACAGATACACATTTTCCATCATCCTGGGAACTTTCAGCAGAGAAGCCCAGGGCAGTGCTATCCTAGACATTTCTCATAGTCCTCCGGGTTGCTTGTAAGGTCAGTTAATTGCAGTATTGATATCCCTCTTTCTTAGCTGATCCATAGATAATACCATTACAGTCTTTAAAATAGTCCCTCATCCTGCCTGACCAGTTTGCAGTCAGATAAGAGCTTCAATTTCTCTCCCTAGTGTTACGCAGCTCCGTGCATCGCATGTGACAGAATAGGTGTCACGAACTGCAGATACACGTCATTCATTTTTTCAGCTGTTTTAAAGTTACATGGACATGTAGATTTGATGTTCCAGCCCAGGCAATGAGCTGCATAGTTTATCTCAAGGCCAGTAGAATCACAAATTTCCACATGTATTATCTGGGCCCACATGCTCATTTGTAAGAATTCGTTTCGTTTTAGAGGGTAGCAAGGAGAAAATGGCACCTGCTGTTTGCAGTTTTGCCCTCTCTGAGGTCTTCAAATCTCTCACCCTTCATCTCAATTAACTGGCAGATATTGGTTGCCTACTCTGAGGTGAAAGGCAGAGAACTCTACTAAAAGTGATTGTAAATTCCACAAAAATGTTGAGGAGAAAAGTGAGAACTAAAGCCAATATGACTTGTAGTATGTAGTTTGGGGGCATCTTGCCTTCTATGAATGAAATCTGTCTCTCTCACTCCTATTCACACTTGCAACTGCATGAGTGTCATACAAGCTGTTTAATGCTTGATGGGCTGTTTCGATTGGGTTATCTATTATTCTGGCACTTTTCTTGCAGATTTGAAGCCCTCATTTACATGGAGAGGAAACCCTCTTTTTTCCTTCTTGGATATTTACAAGTAGAAACACTATTTTTTTTTAGCTTATACTGTATCTATAATAATCTATCACACATTGTTTTCTATTATTTATTTCACCTGAGACTGTTTTTCTGCTGTTTATATAATTTTCTTTTAAATCCAGTTAGACTTTCTCAAGTAAAACATTCATTTGGGAGTAGGAGACTGTAACCAAACCACTTATTTTAATTCCTGTCACTCTCCTCCTTTGTCTTCCTACCTGGCAATTTAAAGTCTGAACACTTTCTCCAGCCACCCTATGTTGGAAGAGACAACCTCATATTTACAACACTGAGATAAAAAGTGAGTAGGAGACCTGAAGTGAAAGGTGTCAATTCTCTGGCTGGGTAATAGAATAAAACCACATGGCTTGCAGAAAATAGCCAATAGTTTTGTAATGAGTTGTGTACTTCCTCGCAATTAGAACATAATAAAGAATGTCTGATGTTCATCAGAGCTTTAAAAACATACCAACTTCTTACTTAAAGAATGAGAATTTTGCAGAGGAAGTTGAGAGATTAGTGGCAGTATCAGGCAGCTAATGAGAAGCCTCCCCTGCCTTGAGTACCCTCCAAGATGGCCAAACTTCTCAGGGAAACACGTGTCTGGTAGTAATGTAACAACTATTGCTTTCTCTCATTTGCATATTAGAACACAAAGTTAATATAACGTTTGTACATAAATTGCCCTTTCTGGTGGCTGGACAGAGTATGGATATTTAAACGTACTTTTACCAGCTTCATCCTGTAGTTAGGCTAAATTCTGGATGGGTTTTTGTGTGTTAGTATCACATAGACTTGATTCTACCTGTCTCTTCATATAGAAGATGATTATCTCTTTCACGGTCAGTGCATGCCTTTAACTGTATTAACCTGCCATTGGGTTTTAGGTTTGGTTGAAGACAACAGAGTGTGTTACTTAAACAAGAAGAATTTGGTCCTGCTTATTTTGAAATGGTGACTATTTTTCGTGATCATTCTGTACAAATAGAATTGCTGTAGAGAAGAAATTTTCTTGCTCTAGTCTGTTATAATTTCACCCTCAGAAATCAACTATTTCAGTCCTGACCGTTTCATTTTTATCTTGAAAGCAGCCATTACTTCTTTATCTAAAGTTCAGTTTGTTTAATGAGTGTGTTACTCTTACAGATAACTTGTCCTGGAGTGCTGCTGAAAGACAAAGAGGAACTTTATCTCAGTGTCTTTGTACTTGGGCAGTACAAAAAAACTAAATGTGTCCCTGCAGTGTTTCCAATCTTCTTTCAAGAAAAACTCGTATTTGAAAAGGTAAGATATGTCAAGATCTAACACAACCCAAACACACCCCATCCCAAATTCCAAAAAATCCATCTGCAAAACCCATGAGCACAAGTAATCACACTGAGGATGGTGCAGTATTTTAACTCCTTCTTCCCTTCAGCACAAAGGAGATGTGTGCCTGTATTATCCACATGGTGAGTCGAGAATTATACGTACTGAAGATTATAATGTATATGTGGTGCTATTTGTTCATTCTTTTGTAAACTCGCCTTTCTCAGCATCTGTTTTGCTGGTTTAGAAGGAACTGAATGTTATTGTTCTAAAAATTATGACAAGGTGAAGAACAAAGACTATATAATATAGGAGAGTCAACTTAATTTAGTAGAAAGATAGAATAGCAGCTCGAGCCTTTTGGTGACATCTTACTCCCTTTGAGATACTTTTTTCATGGTTTGTCACCAGAATTCCCAGATTGGTGCTATGGCTGTGTAATTTATAGTTGTTTATCACAGATTCTGAGTCCCTACTAGCTTCATTATTAGTACCACAGGGATAATGAAACACAGTATCTTACAGATACGATCTGGCTTCTTGACTACCTATGAATAATAATACTTTGCCCTTTCTAGTTCTTTTCCTTTAAGCATCCCACAGCACTTTGAAAACCAGGCTGAGTAAACATCAGTGATGCTCTGGTGAAGTGGGTAAGAAACAAACAGTGATCATTTCACTAGCTACTGAAGAGTAAAAAATACCATCATTCTTTAAAGGCAGACACACCACAAACTACTTAAGGGAAATGTACTGAATACTATTTTCAGTGTAATTTAGGGGACCTCCAAGACACCATCTACTTACAAAAGAAGGTGAACAAGAAGGCTGAGAATAATACCTGTCTTCTTACAAATAGCTATTGATTAGGTCTAGATACTTGTGGAGCACCAGTACTTTGTGTTTTTTAATGTTTAGTACCTTGAATAGCCATGTGATTTACACCACTCTGCTGAGGCTTTTATACAGAATTAGGAGGAAATCTATTACCTGCTGAATATCCACTGCAACATCCTCCCCTATTCCTTGCCACCTATTCACGTGGGATTCGGGTTAAAAAAACAGAACAACCAGGAGCCTGTACATGAATAGTCATTTCCATGAAAATGAAGCTTAAAGCATTACTAATAAATTAAAGAATATAGTCTTCATCTATCGGAATTGTAGCACTTTCAGCACTTTATCTTTCTCTCTTGAAATTTTCTTAGACAATACTTATGACAACATCTTCAACTCTTCACAATAGCTCGTAATTTAAATATGGAGAGGTAACACTCTATGGCTAGAAAGCGTATAATGAGAATGGCGGGCTTTCAATGAATTTAATCATGTTCCAAATCATAATTTCAGTATCCTTCCTTTTTTCAGTAGGGATATGACTCTTGACAACTGTCTTGGCCAGGAAGAATATTGATTTTTTGGGGAAATTTTCCTTCTCGTTCCCCAGAGGTCCATCTGATTGTTTTTACTGGGCCATTGTTATTATTTATTAATTTCTTTTTCAGGAGTTTGCTAATATAGTTGATCCTGGAGACCTTGTGAAGTTACTGGAAGGTAAGTTCTGCTTTTTATGTCTACCTGTGTTGTACCCATTAATGTCACGTGTGTATGGGCTCTAAAGGCTTTTTGGAGGTTTAAAGTATGTGGTAGTTTTTCTATCAGGAGCATGTTCTCTGAAAAGCTAATGGGTAAGCAACCTTATTATCTAAGAAAATGCCTCTAGAAATATATATTACATGCTTTAGAACAGGAAAAGAGTAAAAAGACATAATTGATTGGAAATTCAGCTGGTTATCCCAATAGGAAATGTATTCCTTTATTCAGTTATTTATTTGATTAATTTTCAAACTATGTAAGCATAAACTTCCAGTTTTTGTAAAATTACTCATTTCATTGTTTAAGAAAATGATGTCTTGCCACATGTGTACTATAATGAATTGCAGTAAGAAAACACTGACCAGGAACTCCAGGAATATATACCCTTATACCAGGAGTTATCTGAAAAGCAGGCAAAGCTTGCATAATCTTCTTTAAAAGAGGGCAAACTTGGCAGCAGATAGAACTTATCAAGTTCTAAGTCAAATTGGAGTTGTCATTTGTACTCTGCTAATGCCACTGTGCTCATCTGTGATATCTATCCAAGCTGTTCTTAATTTTGTCTTATTGTTGGTATGTGGTGGAAATAGCACAGCAATGTACAGTGCTATGAAGCTTAAATCAGGGATCTGTTTTTCTTGGGCTTTGACTATGAGAATTACTTTTTCTTTCAGGTTTGGGGGTTTTTTAACTCATGAAAAAACTTTTTTGCCTTCTAGTTGACACAGCAGTACTTGAACTAATACAGCTCGTTCCTCCAGGTATTGTATCAGTCTCTTCATAAATTATGCAGTTAAATAGGTGAATTTCCACGAGGACATTGCCGATTACAGCACAATCACTTTTTCCAACATACAAACAACATAGAAAGCTCTTCAACAAATAGTCCTCTGAATATAAAATGTTAATAGATCAAGAGGATCTCATTCTTGAAAGAGAATAATAACTGAATATTGAAATGTACCATAGTCAGACTTAGGAAAGTGGTAATATTTTAAAAACGGAAAATAAACTGAAACCATCCACTGCATACTTATTAACTACATCACAATTCACTTGCAAAGAGGCTTTCTGTGAAATTTCAGAGTGCCTAATCTTGTTCTTAGAATGACACTTTTTTCCTTCTATTTTAATGGTGACCATTGGGAAAACTCTTATCCTCACTATAAGTATTACAGGTCTCTTGGGATATCTGAAGATAATAAATAGCGATTTGTCATACTTCTGTTATTGGTTTGTGTGATTATAAAAATCTATTTTAATGAAATTCAAGTGTTCCCATGAATAATGTAAATCTGCATTTTATTGGAAATAAAGTCAAGTTTTAAAGAGGACTCATTTGGAAACTGTGGTATTAAAAGCACTCTCTGTCACTTGTCCTTAGTACTTTCAAGGAAACAGTTGCTTCTCTCAGGTGACTCACCAGGCTGGTTACTTGAAAAAAAATGTACTCAACGGAGATGTGGGGTTTTTTTTCTGGGAAGGTAAAAGATCTTGCATAAGGACTTTATTTGCAGGCGTCAGAGATAGGTGTGGTACAGTCCAGCATAAACTGACAAGATGGCTGCAATAGCACAAGTTAATTTTTTATTATAATATTCATTCAAGGTTTTCCCTCTATAAACAACTTTTTTAAAGTAGCAAACTAGGATATTGAGAAAATCTTTAGATAGTTATTTTGAGATTGCTTGTGTTTCTTTCTTGCTGCTACTGTTACTATTCTGTAAGATGTAATGATACAACTTTTCATAAGGGGTTTGCTTCCATTAAAAAATACTGGTTTCTTTTGTAGCATGGCAGGGAAAGAAAGAAAAAACTACTGAAGAGTTGCCTAGAGAAAACTTCTCATGTGTCTCTTGTAAAACAGTTAACAGTCTTCTTAAATTTTTTTTACAATAATATTGAAACATAGTTTCACAGTAGATTCTGCACATTTCTGCTGCTGATTTAACTTGATGAGGTTACTTCCTAGTGTGATAGGATTTTTGGAGCCATGCTGGTAATTTGTAAAGAGCAAAATTTATCCTAGTTTCAGCAGGGCTCTGTGTGTGGTGTCTGTGCTATATGGCTTTGTGTATTTTCCAATTAAAGTATATATATATATATATTTTTTTTTTTAGTAGGAAAAATTCTAGCTACATATGAAGAAAATACAAGAGATTTCCTGTTCCCTGACCCTAAGCTTACCCGTGGGCACCGTGGTTTAGAGCGTGAGATTTTAATGAAGAGGTCCTCTTCTTTTACAGTGAGTGAATGTCTGTGGATTGTATTTATGATAGTCTGTTTCACTGAAGAAACCCCTTGAACTGCTTCAAATGAAAAGCGATTACTTCTGACAGATTTTGCCATTTCAGGTGTTGAATGTACAATCCACAGTTGAACTTTGGTAAAAGTATAATCTTTTTTTTTCAAAATGCTTCAAGGAATTATTTAATGTGAAAAAGTTAGTTTCCACTTGGTTTGCAGTGTGGCACCATGACATGTCCCCATTCAGTTTAATCTGTGGTGCAGCTGCTAGTGGAAGGGATGCAGGAGTAGAGGGAGATGTCATATCCATTTCATGGTTCTCAACAGATAAACCATGTAACCCTCTTCCTCAGACTCTATCTGTAGCATTTTTCAGAGCTTTTTGGAATTGTTTAGGACTATGACAGTCACTACAAATTTATAGTACTATCCCATCTGACTTGTGGGCCTCCTTGAGGTTCAGGATTACCACTAGAGTAGTAAATTACTGAAATTTATCTTAGTGCTGCATGATTGCTTTCATGTTCCCAAACCTGTTTGTTAAAGTCTGTTCAGGCCATTCACACTTATTAAGTAACTTGCCTTTTCTACAGTTTCTAAAAAGCTATGATAAACAACAGATAATTGGCAGAATGAGTGCAATGAATTAATGTTAATTTTCTGGAGATAAGGGCCCAATTACCTATTAAAGAAAAATGAATTCACTGTCCTTTCATAAAGTTTGGCTGTTGACATCTGAAGTGTCAGCAGAATAACTCAGGAAGGCTCCTTAAGCATGATGGTGATGATGTGGTTGGGGGTTTGTTTTTGTGTGTTCTATTTTGTTTTAAGTTTTATGAGTGGATTGGCAGGACATTTGAATTGGGAAGATAGGGACTCAGTTGTCCTGTCTGTTATGATTGGACTAAAAGCACATGGCAGGAGGGAAATGCTGATTAAAGGTCATTGGTATCTTCTAGCTGGTATAATCTTTCCCCTGCAAGGGCAGCCTGGAAACTGCCCAGTCACTTGCAATTAAAAGTGCTAATTTGGTGTCTAATGCTGTGTTACATCTGAATGCATTAAAGCTGTGATTTTGTGCTACAAAACATACGATTCTGCAGCAGCTTAAACAGTCCCTGCAGAAACAGTTTTATTTTTTGGCCATAGCACCTTTTTGAGATGGCTCATCCCATGCATGGTAGTGGTGGCTCAAGAGACAGGGTGGGACTGTTTTGCTTTTATGCTGCTTATAGAATAGGTACTTTTCTGGTGTTGAGAAAGGATAGGGAGGTTAGTAACAAATGAGGTGGTGTTAGCTAAATGCTTTTAGATTTTTTTGTGAACACAATATGTGTAGAACACAAGTCTGTATAGAAGCAGAGCCACTAGACAAGTTTGAGGATTTTTTTTCAGACTGATTTCTCTAATACAAGAATTGTGTATTTTCTGATAAAGAGAAGGTGCCATGATTTGTGAGCTGTGATAAGATGTGATCAGAGTAATTTGGATGTGTGGCTGAATGATGGCACCGTAGTAGCTTTAAAAAGTTGACTGACATAAGACACAAATGTACTTCCATGTCCTCGGGAGCAGCATAAATTAAATCCATCTCTGCCCTGGACAGGAACTGCAGAAACATCTGTTGCTCCGTTCCATCTCCATTGCAGAAAGTACAGTTTAAGAAAGGATTTTGGCATACTGACTGCCTTTTCAGAAATAATACAGGAGCTGTGTTTGATGGCATTGGAGGGAGCCTCCAGAGTCCCAAAGGAACTTGTTCCTCTCCTTGCTTGCCATATGGGATAATTGTGAGAGGATTTTTACCTCCAATAGAAATGCAGTCTCAAGTGCCTCCATCTTCTAGTGTTCCCTGAGCTTCACTGGCAAGTATCCCCTGCTAACTTTGTCAGCTCGAAGCACTGAATGTGAATGATAAGCAAAAGGGAAATGTTAAACAGGGTCGTGAGAACCTTCACATTATTCTTATGCTAGTGAAGCCATGTACTTGCCACATGAAAAGTTATTTATAGCTAGCTGAGATGCTGAATATTTTTGACTGGCAGCTGTGCTTCAGTGGCACTTTGATTCCCAATAAATTTGTCTTTTATTAACAAAATAAAGGTAGCAACAGCAAGGTTATGGTTGTGGAGTTCAGATAGGCAGCGACAAGCAGTGTCTGCTTAACACTACTAATCTGCCAGTTGGAAGGAATCCCAAGTTGAGAGGATCAGAACTCCTCCAGAAATCTGGCACTTGGCTGATAATGTCTCTGGCTAAATGTCTTATGAGGCTTACAAACTCAATACGCACACAAGATGTGCCTCGAGTTATCTCTCCTGGTCCAGTGTTGCCCAGCTGAGGCTCTTGCTGGCTCTTCTGTATTTCTCTGCAACCCTTGCCTTTCAGAATATGTTTATGCCTTGACTGTGGTAGTGACTTCTTACAGATGTTCTTATCTCTGTTCCTCACCCTCATGCAGTATTTGCCATGTTACTTAAAGCAGTTTCTTTTTAGTTATGCTCTCTCTCATTAGCATAGCAGTGTAAGATCTTCAGTTATATTCATACACATTTTTTTAGGCTACAGAGTTGTACTCACACTCCTTACAGTCATATGGACATATTAGACTTGTTTTCAAACTTCTGTTCTTCTAAATATGAACCATCTTTTTAGTTTTTCCATGACAAAATCAGTGTTATGTCCATATCACTTCTGTTTAATGACTGGTACAGAAGTACTGGCAAGCCTGCTTAGGGCTGCAAACACCACTAAGCCAGAGGCAGAAGAACATATCCCAAAAATCTTCTGACTGGATTTTCATTTTCAGATATGTTTGGGGCTATACATCAGTCTTTACATAGTACTATATTGAATATCCTTCAGCAATCCTGAATTTGGGAACTGCAGAAAACAAGTCCTCTGATGGCTTTTCACTTGTGAGCTGCTTTTGACATATCCATGCCTGTGTATGCAAGTGCCATCCCTTATTCATTCTCCACAAACTATTTCTGTGAAGAAAATATGGATTTGTGTATTTTTTTTTTTAGCTATGAACATTTAACAATTTTGTTGTCATTTTCGGTCTCTGTAAAAGCAGTAGGTGCTCTATTGTTGCATTTTAGAGTAGACTTACTAATTCTGATGTGTCCTTTCTTAAATTGTTGATAGCACTTGACAATTCATTAGTAATAAAAATGAGTTGATTAAAGATGATCAATTTAAAACCTCTTTTATATGCTGTATCTTGACTTGATTGAGTCCTGGACTGTGTTAATTGCTATGACTGAGCTTTCTTGGCATTTTTGTCATTTCATTTCCATAATTTAACCTGTGGCCAGATCATATTCCCTGATGGGAAATCAGTGTGTGTTTAGTCAGGTGGTAGAGGAGAGTTTGTTTCAGTGATAGACTCATGAAGTTCCTGCTAATTCTTACGAATGTGGAACAGAGTCACAAACAGACCAGCTCTTTTCTACGTCTGAATGATTTTGTGTGTTCATGTGCACAAATGCCCATGCACACAGATGCCTCAGGCAGCAAACTCTGTCCATGTTGAAAGAGAGAGTGGAAATTTCTAGGTGTACTTGATTCTCTCTTTGCTTCTACAGAGCTGCAGAGGATGCACATCAATGATTCCCACTTGTTTATAGCATATGTGGCATTTAGTGCTTTTATGCCTTTTTTAATGCCGCTGTTTTGGGAAATAATGCTTGTGTGTCATAATCCCTGCCCTTCACACTCAGTAAATTTTGTATATGTTGCCCAATTCTAGCTGAATTTTACAGGAAATGGAACTCTCTGAGGTATTATATTCCTGGCCATGGTTGCAGTGAAAGAAGGGGAGCGGAACAGAAACTGTTAGCCACATAAAAATTGAGGGACCTGCCGGCCATTAGTATGTGTGTGCTGTGATTGACCAGCTGGACCCCACTGATTCCAGGTTGGTCAAAATAGGGCTGCCACAGGGGCAAGAGGGCATTGAGAAGAGTTAGAATATGGTTACAGAACAAGGGAGACAATCCACAGAAATCAGACTGCTCTAACAGTTACAGAATGAACAGTATTCTTTGTCATGCTGTTGCAAACAAATAGTTATTTGCAATGTGATCCACTAATTAAACAAAATGTGTTCACAAAAAAAGATGGCACAACTGAGACTATTCATAAATAAGTTTACAAAGTTAGTGTTACTGAAACTTCTAGAGCATGACTGAAATTTTTATTGATGCTATATAGCATGGCATGAAAAATCTTTAAAAGTGCTTTTGACCAAAAAAATGTATTGAAATAAAAGTCAGACCTTAATTGTTGTACAAAAGCAGTATAATCATCTGTAATTGAATTGTCAGAAATGCAAATGTTAGCATCTTGACATTTACCATTGCTGTTCTGTCTTTTCTAATTATCTTTATTAAAGGCTGAAATTAACAAAGGAAATGGCTGAAAATTAGGAATAGTTTGTTACATTAGATGACATTTACCTCTTTGATACCCTTTATCTTGAGTTGGAGCTTGATGTTCAATTATTGTCTCTCTCCTAGGGAATTGCACCAAAATTGAGATTTTCTACAGTCTCCCTTATTGCAGAAAGTCTGTTAAGCTCGGAAAGGAGTCACATACAGGTTAGCATAATTTAATTGTTTGCAATTTAATTTCTAGATTTAATATCGATAGCCTTGCTTCCAATTTTTGCATGTGCTGCTCACTTCAAACTTTCCTCATTCTTTTGTTGTGGTTAAAGCAGTTATCATGGGTGCTTGACAACTTGATTAAATTTTTAATCAAGTATGAGTAAAGAGTGAGTTTGGTGCATGACAGTAAACGCCGAGAGTTCCTTGAATGTGAAACAATTATCAGCTGCTGTGCTCTGTGATCAGCTGAAGTGTCAGTCCCTGGTGTATCTGGAGGTGGGAAGATGCCGTCTCAGTATTTGTTACTGACACTTAAAATTAAGGACAATGAAAACTAGGTGAAGTCAGAGAAGGTACATTATTAAAACCAAACCAATTAATTTAATTGTTTTCCATAACTGTGTCTTTAACAGTCATGGAAATGAAGATTATTTTTTTTTTAATTATTTTTTTTTTAAATGCTGTCACCTGTTTTAATCTGGAAATGCTGCTTCTGCAATGAGTAAAGTTAGACGTGAAGTAGCACTCTTCTCTGGTCTCACAGATTGGAATTTTGGTTTGGTTTCCTGGCACGAGCTGTCACATAAAGTAACTTTTACATCCTCCTGTGTTTGCTATATTATTGAAAAATGGTGCAGCATCATTAAAATGGAATGGTTGTCAGGAAGGCATGTGTACAAAGACACTTAGGTGACTTTGACCTGTTTGTGGCATTGCTAATGAGTTCACTGAGAACTTTCTTCCAAATTTAGCAAATGAAGTGTATTGAGACAGAAAAAGAATTAAAAAATCAGTGAAAATTGTCATTGTCAGAAAACCAGCTTTAGTGAAGGTGACTTCAATAAATGCAGTTTGATTTAAAATTTAAAATGTCCTTAGAAGTATCTAATGGTATGGATGGCATATCAGATTTGCTTGTAGTGAAGATCTAGTTTCACAACTGATGTAAGCCGGAAGTAGCACATCTTACTTTTGATGAAACTGAAATTAATCTGGAAGAATTAGGTCTGGTTTTGTATGGGCCAGTTCCATACACTCACTATCAGCTGTACAAGTGGTGGTTCAGTTTGTGTGATGCCAAATTCAAATGTTGATACAAAACAAAGACACAACAACCTCAGCCTCACTCGTTGGGTGTAGAGGATTGAAGACAAGCTGGATGTTTTATTTTTTGATTTCTCTGAACTGAAATAGTACAGGCAACATTCAGAGTTAAAACTAATGTCAACTAGCTTGAGCTTGGCAAAGGATTCCTAACAGGAACAAAAGTCTTGCTATACCATTACTTTTTATCTTTTATAACCTGTGAAATTGGTCCAAATTTCACCAAAAAGCCTAATTACCCATATTGCAGTATTCAAAGTTAAAACATGCTGCTGATTAAGTACCCTGGTAAGAGCTGTAAAATCTAGAGTGCTTTGACCTATAAAGCTTGTATTGTAATTGAATGTTCATTTAATGCCAGGAATTACAAAGGAATGATAATGCATTTCAAACAACTTCAGTGTGAAAAACAGTTTCCCAGAATTTGAGGTAGTCACTGAAGACGTCAGGAGTCCCTTGGAGGGGGTGTCAGCCCTGACTCTTAACTTGGCTTTGCTGGCAGGAGCTGTAAAATCTCTATTTTTGATGTTGGGTGCTCAGTTTTACAGATAAACAGCTGCTTTACCACTTGTGTTGCAAAGGTATTCACATGACACACTCTACAACTACCTGAAAGGAGGTTGTGGTGAGGTGGGGTTGGCCTCTTCTCCCAGGCAACTCTGGTGGGAGAAGGGGCTATGGGTTAGTGGGCATGGTGATATTTGATCTAAGGTTGGACTTTTGATCTTGGACGTCTATTCCAACCTTAATAATTCCATGATTTGAGGAGATCTTTGGAAGATGGTCTTAAAAGTTTTGGGGTTGTTTTTTAGGGGATGGGATGTTTTTTTTTTGACTAAATTTTACTTCTTGATTATAACTATTTAAAGAAACTAGTAAATTCACTATGGTCCAAGAAAATATAAATGTCAGAGAATGTAGTTACACTTCTTTAGGCAATTCTAAATGGATATAGTTTAAACTATTAAATAGGCTTCTATTAATTTATATATTATATTTAAAGGGTAAGAATGTTAAGAGGTTAAAATAAAAGTTTAAACAGATGAAAATATGCTTCAGATCTGTGTATGCCCAATTCAAGTAAAGTTTATGTAAAATGAACTTGTGACAAAATTCAATTTAATTTTTTACAGTCTCTGTACTCTAACTATGTGAGAAAGCTAATTGAGTAAGTATCAGACATTTAACATCTAACATGTAGGAATATGTGTTCTAACCTTCTCTGGTTTCAGAGAAAATGGTAAAAATTGTTTTTTAAATAGCTGTGTAATTATAGTTTTTTTGAGGGTAACTTCAGATGACACAGCATCTATTTCTGTTAAATTACTAGTTCCCTGTTTGCATTATGTTCAGTGATCTTTGTCCTACATGCTGTTAAATCAGATAACTTCTCTTCTTCACTTTAGGGTGGTTTGAACTCAGTGCATCATTCAACCCCAAATGGAAAACTGCACACAAAGTTACTAAAGAAAATTACTCTCTCAGCGGAGAAAAGCAGGCCCAGCTTGGCCACAAAGAACTACGAGCAGCCCACGATAGCTTCCAAATCGCGCTCGCCGTCTCCCTACACGAAAAGGCGAATGTGTGAGCTCTCAGAAGAAGCCAGACAGAGACTGGCCCACTTAAACCTGGGTCCTCATGAGTTCAGAAGAGAAACCGATAAACCGCCATTTGTAGTTAGACGGGTTTGTATTCGCTCCAAAGTGCTCCCATCTTAAGCTCAGATCAAATATTGTTCTTCCGCTAAACATCGCTCCAAAAATTCATTCAGCTCGTAGTTTAGATGAATAATTTTTCTCTCCTTAACAGTCTGTCACATAGTGATTTAAATGTAAAATTAACTAAAATAAAATTTCTTTTATCTGCTTTAGTAACAGACAAAGATCAAATTCTTTCATGAATATCTTGGTTAAATTCTCTGAGGTCCCATTTCTTTTCTTCCAGCACACTAGACAGGATAATAGGTGTATAAATTCAGCTTGGAAGTAATTGATATTAGTATTAAAAATTCCTGAATAAGACTTTAAAGAGTGTCTAGTCATATTATGAACACTTATACTTCCTCTCTTTCAACTTTTTTTTTATGTTGGCATCCTGTGATCTTTGAAGCACTTCCTTTGCTCAGAGCTGCATCTCAAACACTTTGACTTAGAGTTCATAACATAAGGACTTTTTGCCATACATGAAAAATTGTTCCGAAATTAGGTACTTATTTAAAGAAAGTGTGTATAAGTGTTTTAAAATGAAGGGGCTACATTTCCCAGCCACTTGGAGGATAATATACTCATATTTATGTTTTTTCCCCTCTTAATTTTTCTTCTGATTGCAACAATTCTTTGTTTTTAGTAAATCACTTTGAACTTGTAGAGACAAAAATGGGACTGATTGTTCTTATTCTGTGCTGTGACATTATGATTTGCCTACAACTTTGGACACTTGTCACAGGCAGTGAGATAATCCAGTGTTTAGTTCATTTGCTTCCCTGTATTTTTTTTGTAGTATCTGTACAAATTAGTTAATAATATCTTGTCAGATTTTAGAATTCTTTTCCAAGCTTTATTCTACTTCAGATACCTTTCAGAAATTCAGAATAGCCTTAATAAGTCATTAATCATTCATCAGTCTACTTTCTCTCAGATATTTTTCTTTCAACTCCTTTTATTCAATTCTTCTGGGTTTTGATCTATAGGTGAAGTTCACAGTTTAATTATAGCATCTTTAACACTGATTATTGATTTTCAATGCTTGGTTATGTTTGTAGAAAAAAGGAAAAAGCTTGCCTCTTAATTTAGCATATTCTGACTGTCATGGCCTTTCTAGATTGAGAATGCTCCTTTTAGGGCATCTTTACTGCTGAGGACTCTTTTGGCCTGGAGACTTTTTGTTGTATGAAGATTAAAATTGGATTATATTAAATGTAACTTTTTTAATTAGGAAGAGATTCACATCTCTCTTGATGAAATCTGAACTGTTTAGAATAAATATGAAGTACCAAGAATTGTTTAAAAAGACTGCAGACATTACACATGACGGTTAAACTATCTTCATTTTCTTTTTCTTTGAACAGTAGGATATTCAGAGTTTTCTAGACCTTTCTAGCATTGTTTTGGTTTATGCACAGCAATGCTAATAATACGCAGTAGCAAAATGTTATTAAAATGGTTTTAAATAGTATTTAAATAAGAATAAAGTATTTCAGAAAGCCCTAGATGTGATCTTATGATCTAAACCAGAAAAAATAGGAATTGATACCTCTGATACTGAGCATTTTTGCTTCAGGTTGAACAAGCAAGTCCTGGTGTTAAACTTCATGCCTGGTGTTCCACACGAGAAAGTGCAGCAGGAGCCTGGACCAAGGCAGACCATGGTCAGTATTTTCTACTATAGATCTCATTAGTGCTTTTGATTTCTGCAGTGGGTTATTGTGTTTGGGTGGGATTTTTATTATTCTGGGGTTTTATTTATTATAAAAAAGTAGTACATAGCGGAGAAAAAGCTCTTAGTTCTTCTTAGGAATAGGAAAAGTACTTAATAAACTACTGCTTCGAAGGGTGCCCTTGAATAATCCTTTATCTCATGAAACTTGGAACATTCTTCTACATATTATGAAAATAGGAGCAGATAATACCAAAGCCCAGGTGAGTGCTCTGTTTCACTCCACTTGTTTTGTTGAGTTGGGGAGTGGAGCAAATCAGCACCACAGTTTGTGGGTGTGTTGATCACGCTTGGAGTATTGATTATTTTGAAGTTCAAGGGCTCTGTTGTTCAAAAATGATTAATGTTTATTTCAGCAGTATTTGTGAGTAGTGAGATCAGTGCCTTACCATTATTAATGAGCACCCAGGATGTGCTCCAGTATCTGCTTCAGCATTCTTTGGTATCCATAAGTGAGGGTTTAATAAAAAATTTAAGGAAGTGCCCTAAAACTTGATTTTATTGCATGTGTCTGGCAATGTGAGAATTTTAATGAGTCTCATCAGTATTTGTTTATGTGTGCTCTGCCTCATTTTTATTGCATTTCCTCACTAATTATAAATTGTTATGCATCAAATCATTATGAACACGTTATTTTACGTTTGTTCATTGTCATAGCACTGGGTGCTGCATTTTAAAGGTTTCACATTCCCTTTGGGAACAGACTTACCAATATGTGATCTCCGGATAATGTAGCAGATCTATTATCATCTGATACCACTTATAAACTGAGTTGGTGGTTTCTGGCCAGTAGTTAGAAGACTGAAATCTCTCTAAGTATAATCATCCAAAGGATTTACGGGTCACCTGCCTGTGTCTTGAGGCTTAACTGTAACTTCTGCAAAAAACCAAATTCTTAGGATTAGAAATCTTACAGTACAGTTTAGTCCTTTTTTGCTTTTCGTGGGTCACAGTGTGACGGTTGTTCAGTACAAACTGATATAACAGATCAAGAAGGCAGACAGAATTTAATGTCAGTCCTTTGGGGCAGAGATGCATATTGACACTGATGAAAAATCCTAACCTTGTATGGACCTAAGAGTTTCCCAGTGTAAGTTTCCATGGGCTTTGTACTTGTGTCTATGGGTCAGTGGTGAGGGAAAGAATGCAGAGGTGATAGGAGGAGGGAGAGGTGGCCATTAGGAAGCTTGTTCAGAGAGGATTAGTAAAGTAGTATAATGTACATGAGAATTTTTGGGAATTGTAGAGCTTGATTTGATACTGATCAGGTAATGAACAGCATAACAAAATGTGCCACTTCTGTCTATGCAAAAGATTGTGCGTACCCTGATTCGTTATTATAAACATTGTATTCCATTAAATATGGTCATGGTTTTCACCTAAAGAAGGTGATTTCCTGAAATATACTGAATAGATTGTTTAGAATTTCACAATATATAATAATATATAATAAATATATATAATAATAATAAATTGCCTTAGTTCTGTTTTGGAGGAGAAGTAAGATGCTTTGTAAAAGATTTCATACCATTTTGGTCATTCAAATTTCTTTTTAATTTCTTCTGACATGCACCTTTTTTCTTTCTCCAGATCCTTCTCTTGGCAGCTACAGACCCAAGAAAGCTGAAGTGAGTATTATGAAGTGCTATTGGTTACACATTAGGTTTTGGGAAGCTCTGAGCTTCCCAGTCCTTGGATTGTCTTGCATAGGTCCTTTTGGAACTTCATCTAAAAAAAGCAAGAAAAGGGATATTTTAAATCTGATCTAATGCAGTTAAGGCCTGCTGACAGGCTATTTACAAACAGTAGAAGGGAACTTGGCACTCTGCAGATGCAGAACCTGCTTTTCCTTGGCATTAAGGCTTGCAGCAAGGCTGTAGAGGAGCCTTTAGAGGCAGTTTGCATGTGCCTTCCTAGTTGTTCTGAGAGCATTGTGCATTCTGGAATTGTATGGAAAGGTAGCACTGGTACAACTGGCAAGCCACTGTTGCGTTGTTTCACATCCTTTCTTTTTCAGATTTTAGCTTCTTTGTATATTAAAATGATGTGAAGATTAATGCCAGAGTTCTTTTGGATTTTGGTGGGGTTTATTCTTTACATCCTCATTCAGTTGTTTTTTCCCTGTGTTCCTGAAGTACTGTAGGAATTGTGGGTTTAGGCATTTAATTTTGTGTGCCTTCTTAGATTTTCTAATGGGTGAGAAAATTGATGATAACAGAGGGGAGGTAAGAAGGGGAATTACAAGGATAAACCTTGATATAAGTTAAATACACTTTTGTCAGACTCTAAACTTTTATTACCAAGGATTTCATTTTTGTCTACTGAGTCTAATATTATTGTGCCACTTCTGGATTGTTCTGTGGCTGTAAATGAGAAATAGTAAAGAAAATAGAGAATTTCTACTAAATATGCTAGATATGTCTTCCTTTTTTTATTTTAAGGTCATGTTATCTCCCCCATTCCTCTGCACCTCCTTTCCTCCTTTGTCACCCAGTGGGAAAGTAGATTTTAGGACCAGTCGTTGGAGAATGCAAAGATAGCTGAGCTACAGGTCAATTCATCATGTTCTTGATGCCACCAATCACTTGTGATTCTCACAAAATCAGGTTTGAAGAGACTGTATCTTTGTCTTGACAGAAATATAATATAGCTCTGTTTTAGAGGAGCTGTTTCCCAAAGTTGAGGAAAAAAAGCCCTGCAGCCTGGAAAGAGCTAATGAATAATCTAACTGTTGTTGGTCTGGTTTTGTTTTTTTTCCCCAGCTTTAGGAAAGAGCTCTTGTAAAAGTCCCCACACCAGGGAAAAGAGGGTAACCTATGGCAACATTTAGAGGTATGTTTCAGGTTAAGAGGAACTATGAAAGGAATAGCTAATATAGTGAAGAGTGAGTAGAAAATGAGGAGATGGGCCTGAGTTTTCCCTTGAGGAACAGCAAATTATGATAAGAAAAAAGTCTTAAGAACAACAGATCCCAGAGTGAGGAGGGGAGTCTAAGATTTAGGTTGTTTAGACTCTCAGGCATTATTCTCAATCTGTGATTTGTGGGAAAGTAAGCCTTTAAACTATGCAGTCTTGTTGATTTACTCTAGATTAGGGCTCTTTGCATGAAATTAGGGTTTCCCCAGCAGAGAGAGATTCCTGAATGTATGTACCACCTTTAACCTTTTGGTTTGAGAAATAAAAGCACAAAATCTGTATGTCTTGATATTCATAATAAATTTTAGTTTGGTGGGGTATTTTTCAGGCAAAATCTGCTTGTAGAAAAGACTTGGACAGATGTGTTGGTTGCAATGAGGAGATCATCTCAGATCCACCCAACAGACAGTCCCATTCTGCTGGTTCATTAGAGTGTTCAGCACCTCAAGCATTTCAGAAGCATTCCCTGAGTTCTGTGCTAAATCGATCTTCTCTAAGGGAAAGGTAATGACCTGGTTTTGTTTATGAACTTCTGGAATTATTAATGTGAACAGATGATAACAGTGACTATATGACTATAGTTTGCATGTGTGAAGGTGTGTGGGCTGAAGAGACTGAAAAATCATTGGGCAACAATGATGTTGTTTGACATTTCCTCGGGTGCTGCGTTTGCCATCACCTCTCTGCCTAATGATTACAATCCAAATAATACAGTGGTGAAAATCTCTGAAACAATGACACCCCAGATTTCATGCTGCCAGTGTCCATCTGAAACAGAGTATACTCAAATCATCAGTGTTTCAGAGGCAGTTAGAATCTCAGGAATGTAAATACAGATACACATCAAGTAGGTTTTACAGGAGGTACTTGGAAACCTTTTTCCCTTCTGACTTAGGACCAGTGTTTGTAAGCACGTACTCATGGCTGTGCTGTACCTCAGAGTGTGACTAGTGTGCATAACATGCTTGGGCAGCTTTAATCTACTCAGTGTATTGTTTTCCAATCTCTTTGCTTTATTGACATCCTAAGATTTTGTTTTGTTTGAATTGAAGTGTGGGCCTCTGCAGCAATTGTGTGTATATTAATTGTTATATTTAAATTAGTTTTCTTAGTAGTCTTCACTGACCCCAATGGGGTTGGATTGGAGACAGTTTTTAGTATCCCTTAGTTCAGTGGATTTCAATCCCTGGATTAATATTTTGGGCACACTTTACAGCTTCAGTGTGTTATGAGGGTGGAATGGAAGAAATGTCAAAAAGCAACAGATGGTTTAATGCTTAAGCCCGTGCTGCTTCTCATGTACATTCAGTTTCTGGATATACAGTAAGTTACTGGATGGCTTCCTGGGAGCAGAAAAACTATATACAAAGCTGGGCCTGAGTAAACAAAGACATAAAATAATTGGGAGAAACTTAGGACAGGACAACAGTTTAATCCTTAATGCTGAAAATGTGCTTTGGTGGCTGGTTCATTCTCTGTTTGATCCCTGTTACCATTGGTACCCCAGGCAGTCAATGCTCACAGGGTGCATTTTACAGCCTAATGCTTGTTTTCAAAATAGAAGAACTGTCTCAATTTTTTCTTTAAAAAGAAAAATGACAGATGGCAGGTGAGGACTGAATTTTTAATACTCACAAAGATCAAGTTGGTGTTTTAGCATCTTCCTCTGCTTGAAAACTTGTTTGCTAGTTGTTCTATTAGTGCAATAGTGTATCTTGAGGAGTGTTTTTTACAGAGATTAGAATGTATCTGGGATTTGGAGGAGATTTCTTCGTCATCTTGTCTGCCTCCCCACGCTCTTCTGACAATGTTTATGAATTAGTTACCTGTATCTGGGAAAGAGATATTGTTACTGTGACTTTTCTATCCTTTTTTTCAGCTATACTTTTGGAGTGGTTGGGGCTAAATTATATACAGCTTTTATTTAAAGCTGATGGGGTGCCTTCTGTTGATAGCAGGAAAGTCTTGTGTGTTGTAAGCTGCTGTTACATGCATAGTAATTTAGTCATCTGCCAGTTAATCTTGAACTTATCTGAATGTTTTTGCTTTTTCTCTTTATGAGCTCCTCACCAGAAGAGATTTCTGATCTTGTGAAATTATGTTTTTTCTTATTAGAACAAATGTTCTCAGCTCTTCAGAGCAGTAACATCTCTTTATGTAAAAGATGTAACCATTTACTTCTGTCATCAGAAAAAAAATTCAAAATGAGAAATAAAGGGCATAGTCTAAAAAATTTGATGTGTTTCATGCTGCTGAGATAACAATGGTTTTAGGTGATTGTGTATTGAGAGTTATACTTGGAATGGTTCAGAGGTCAGTGTCTGGAAATGCATGCAAACACTGCTGTTCAGACGATAGAAATATAGGGAAAATCAGTACTACTGAATGTATATCAGTGTTAGTGTAATTGAAAGAATATGGAGCCTTATCTCACAGTGTTTGGTGTTTATTTCCTCAATTTTATTTTGAATTACAAAGACAAATTGCTCAGCATATCCAGGCTATTTTTTTTAATGCTAGTCAATCCACAGTCAATATGAAACTTGACTCCCCACCTTGACCTTTAGTTCCCTCTTTTTCCTTTCTTTCTTTTTTAAAAGTAGTGTGAGGTGATCTCTACCATAGGAATACTTCCCAGAGCTCTGCTGCACAGTTGTTAAGCCACTGCAATAGTTTGCAGTGGTATAGAAATTGTGGTCTTGCATAAGGTCCCTTAAGTCCTTTTGTATCCTTTCTGGCAGTTTCCAGTTCCCTTCTGTGAGCCTGCCAGAGACACCACAAATCAATCCTCTTCCCTTTTCCACTGGGTTTGAGACAGAAGCAGAACTATAAATAGATTTACTGTTGAACAAGACAGCAAAGTTTTGAATATTTATTTTTCATACTTTGTTTTTACGTTTTTCATTATTTCCATCACTTAAGGAAAGCATTTGCTGATGTTGGAAGCTGACACTCAGCAGAGTGATTTGGCTGTACAACCAGAGGTCCTTTCCAACCCCAGCCATTCTGTGATTCTGTGTTCTTTGCTTGTAGCTCCTGTGCAGACCAGTGGAACACACACTCCCTTGAATTCCTACCCACGATGTGTGGCCAGCAGTGTAAAGGCAGTTGACTTGCCCCCCAAGTCTGGTTGGTTGTGCAGGGATCAGTAGCCTTTTGTGAGAGATGAGCATCCTGAATGCTTTGGGCAAGAGCATTAGTGCTCTGCTCTCTCAGAGATGCTTCAGGAAAGCGGCGTTCGAGTCCAGTCCTTGCTTTTATGGTGCACATCCATCCTCATGCACTCCTAGAAGGTGGTGTTTTTCTTGGGGACTTACAAGCTAAGCCTTCCTCACAGCACTGAAACCTGCAGCAAAGTACCTTTTATAAAGAAAAGGAGAAAAAGTGAGATGGATTCTGTAAGGTCAAGAAGTCCTTTGAATAGAGCCGTGTGCTGGCACAAGAGAAATCCTTCTCTCAAGAGACTACAACAATCATAGGAGTATTTGACTACTTCTGTTATGTGAGAGGCAAAGCTACTTCTCATGCATTTGGGATCAAAGGATTCTTTTTCCTACTCTGAAAATAGCACACTTTTGCTTTTGTTTCAGGAGTGAAGTGCAGCTTGATGCCTTTTTTTATGTTCTTCTGGTTATGCTGCTGATATGCGATGTTACCTACTATAAAATTTAACAAAAACCTAAGTTCTCTTTGAAGTGAGACAGAGGTTAACTGTCTGGATCAGATGCCCCTCTGTAATACTCCTCTATTGTTTAACTACCATATTTTTATATTTTCTTTTTTCAAGTACTAGGGAAATACCAGCATGAAGTTAGATATTGCTAATGATAGATATAATGATAGATAATAATAGATACTAATTAAATAGTAGATCCTACCTGAAGTCCTTGAAAATCCCAGTTATCAGAATCTTTGGCTTCAGTGATTTTGAAATGTGTCATCTGAGGATCTTGGGGGTTAGTTTTGTTGCACAACAAAATCCAGGCACAGATAGTTCACCTAGTGCTTTAGAGTGTGGCACACATGCTAAGACAGGGTTTGCTTCTGTGGGACTGTATGTTTTAAGAGAACTTTCTGCTACAAAATAGAACGCTGAAAAATATTGCAGACTTTTTAGAAAAAAAGCTTGCTCTGTGGAGAGGCTGAAAACTAGGTTTCCTGTCTCTTTCTAGCCATTTAAAAGTCATTATTTCTGATTTTTGGAATTTAGTTTGGTAGGAAGGTTGTTCTTGTATGGTTTGGGTTTATCCATCTCACCTCTTGGGAAGGTTTACTTATTTTGTATTCTTTAACTTCAGGAATCAGCACTTGCAAATCAGTTATTTTATGTTATATTTTATGTTATATTCTGCAAAACTGAGCAGTGCCTAAGCCTTGTTTCATGTTTTTGACTAACATCTGTACTATTTGTCATCTTCATTGGTTGATTTTGCTGCAGCAGTAAGTAAATTCAAAATTGATTGCTGTCAGAGCCATTTTGTGTATAAATTAATAAATTCAGAGAAGATAGAAGGTAATGGAAAAGCTTCCAAAGAGCATAAGGAGGTGCAGCCAATTTGTGACATATTAATGATTTAGTACCAGAATGACTTCAACCTTTTGGGGGCAACTGCTCAGTTGGAGTATTGACTTTCATTGAAATCTCGGAAGCTGTCTGCCATTTAAGTTTCGCTTTTTACATGAGGATGATGTATATGGCCACAGTTTTAAGAGCTGGATATGAAAATGAGAGAAAAGAAAGCATTTATTAATTTAAGAACTCAGCACTGAACGTGCTTCATGGCCCAACTGTAAACAGAACTTTTGAAAGTAAGAGAAACTATATAAAAAGCATGAGAAATGTTTATCTTTTTTTTTTTTTTTCATTTCTTACTGAAAGGAAGAACAAATTGGTACACAGCTAAGCTGTCAGCTTCTGCTTCCAAATATTTAGGTTTCTGTGCTTTGATTTAAGGCCTTGTCTGTGTGTAGTTGTTTCTGCTTCGTATAGTAGTGTGCTGTTGTGAAAGCAGCCAACCTCCTCCACTGCAAATATTGTGAGAATGTAGGGGGGTTTGTGTGGGTATAGTAGCTTCATTACAATTCAGGCTGGTATGTACCAAGATATTCTCTAAAACACTTCCAAGCTGCATCTGCACTAAGATTCATAGCCATTGGTCATTTTAAGGCAAAAGCAAAACAAAATTGTGTCCTTGACTAAGCAAACCAGAAAAACTCTTTAAATGTAGCTCATCTTTTCTATTGTGCCCTCATGCACACAAATATACACTGCAAACTAAGTCCATCATACTGAATTACCACTTCATGTCCTCTTAAATTCCTTACCGTGAATGCTGAATAAATGCCTGCATAGGTTCAAAATCTGTGAGAGGGGGTGTTTTTTGTGTGTTTGAGGATTAAATATATTTGATTTTGTTGAGACTCTCCCCTCTTCTTGCAGACTGTGTTTTTTTCAGGTTATGCCTAGCTTCAAGAGTCCTTTCTCCCTCTTCCCCCCAATTACAGTAGCATTCTCTCCATTTGTGAATCTGGTACTACAGGGCTTCATTGATTTCCACCCTCTGATAGTTTGTCCTTGTATGTGGTTTTGCTCAGCATGAAGTCTGTGTCTTTGAAGCTGATGAATTCTTCGTGGAGGCCACATGCACCGAATTGTTCACAAGGCGAGGAGGTGTGATGGTGGGGGAAGGGGTCACGATAGGCATTGCAAATATTCCGCAGTCGGCTTTTGCATTAATTCTGCTGATATGAAATGTATTAGTATCTCCTGCTGAAATGTGATATTCACGTTTTTGCTGTGTGCAAGTGGATGATTGGATTGTCTGACATTTAAAAATTCCTATTTATTACAGCTCTCGAGTTTGCAAGCTGCTCTTTGAGTAGAGTACATGGGTGGATGTATCCTGTTTGCGTTTCTAATGGAGTATTTCATCCTAATGGATGAAATTATACATGAAAATAATCTTTAGCACAGAATCTACACTGTCTGCTTGGTTTCTTTTCTTTTTTTCGTCAAGGTAGATGTTGTCTGTATGACCTTAAAAAAAAATCCTTATCTCATAAAGGAAAATAAATGCCTTTAGTCACATTACAAGGGAAAATGGTTCTGTTTCCTTGATCAGACTCAACACAACATCTTTGAAATTAATCTTGAAAAGTTCTCTGATTGATCTGGCTTTTTCTAGGTCACTGAGCTATATTTCCAAAGTGTTTATACAATCTATTGGAATCAATAAACAATTTAAACTGATGTAACTGCAAAATGTTTGCAAGTCCCAGAGAAAATTGAAAGTATGACAAAGAATACAGCTGTAGAAGTTTATTTCATTTATCAGGACAAACAGTCATTGAAATGAAATGACTTTCCTTTCAACACTGCAATATGATAGTGACACCTTAATCACATAAATAAGTAGCTAGTGATTTCAAAGAGTTGTTACTGGTGATTTTGGGCAAATGGAATCCCTGTATTTATACTCTAAGAAGCTGTGCTATAAAGCCTGTTTTATAAAGTATTTCCAATAGGAGAGTTAGGATACCATAAAAAGGTTTCACTTCAGACTATAGTTGTGACATTTCAGGCATGATTTTATTTTAGTTTGCATTTTGGTTGGTGTAAATATTAACATTATATTTTAAACATGGATTAGACTCTATAGTTGTTACTAAAATTAGACAATAAAAATGCTAGAAAAGCTAATTAAAAAGAAGCTGATACCATTTTTAATCACTCTTAAGCTTTTGGTTTTATTTTTTTGGTAAATGAAGTTTGGAGTCTGTGTGAGTGGCCAACGTTTGTTATACCACAGCGCACACTAGTGGATTGATCAATAAAATCGCCTGGAGAAAGAAATTTAATAGTTCTTGAATTAAGTACTTAAATCTTCTTCTTCTTCTTGCAGACATGACCATGTATTTTCTAACTGAATACAACAGCTAGCTGGGTTTCCTTTTTTTTCCAAAAGTAAATTTATCTCCAAAGATATTTGTAAATTTACGATTAATAACAATGATCTGAAATCTTACATACGAATTTCATAAAATTTATTTCCCAAAGGCAATATATTCCAACTTCTCATCTCAGAGCCAGAAACCTGAATGTTGAAAGAACAGCAGCTGCTGTATAAATAAGAGAAAATGCCATGACTTCATGGGTCTATCTTTTATTTGTCAGATGGGAAATGACTCACTCTTACTGCATCTAGGATGCAGATTTTTAAACGTGCATTTCAGAAGTCCTTTAATAGCAGTAAATGTTGTAAATTCTAATGGGAAGNACCTCTGTTCTTTTTCAAAAAAAGAAGTTTTTTTTTTCAAAACACAGGTGGTGATAGAGCACATGCATTGTAATGCAGTACATCAAACTGCGTTGGACTACGTTAGGGAAATGAATGTTCCTGCCTGCTTAAGGGACTTGGACTTCTGCTTCTTTAAAGGCAGTGCTTTTCCCCTCCTCACAAAATCCACAAACCATTTTACATTCTTTTAGAAAAAGTTATGTGAGATCTTTTAGTGCAACAAATCACTGGATTCTGGTATGAAAAAGAATTGTGCTGTGTGGATTTGCTGTACATGCTTTTAGGTTTGAAATTAATTGTAAATGCTTGGGATGCCAATATGAGTGTTATAGCCGGCCTTGTGAAGATTCTTGCCTGTAATGATCCAAAGATAGCTGTTAAAATCATTAGAAATATGGAAATACATCCCCATATAGATTATATATTTTATCCTTTCAATATTGTGTCATTTCTTGGCACCCTTTCTTGAAGAAAAATAGAAACATTCACAGACAGATTATTTGATTTAAAGAAATTCATAGATAAGCTGAAAGTACTGGGGATGTTTAGAACCTAGAGAGATATTTTGGAAAGATAAGCAACAGTAAGTGCATCCAAATAAATTGATTAGCTACAAGAAAATAGAAGAAAGTTACTCCAAAACAGAGAACTGGTCACTTTTACTTTTATTTCAGTCTTTCTCTTTGATAATAGAAGGATTGATCCAAAAAATGGCAAAAAAATTCCCTGCTCTTCCTGTAACCTTCAAGACAGCCTGGCACTTCCCATTTTCAGGATCCTGCTTCCATTAATTTCTACATTGCCAGGCTACTGTTTTGTACTGAAGCTTTCTGTGTATACTTGCTTTGTTCTTTTTGGAAGAAGCTGTACAGTTTTTTGGCTGTATTGAAATTTCTGGAAGTTTGGTGAAGGTGAACTAAGCCAGGCACCATCAGACTGGGGATTTGAGAGTGATAGACTGGATAACACAGGGAGTGTGATAAATTGGAGAGAAGAGGGCAGAAGGACTTGCAGTCCCAAACCCATTCAGAGCCCCCTGCTGAACCTCAGAGTTCAGAGTCATGATGTTTCTCCACTGCATCCAGTTTTCAGAGCACATGGCTGTTCTTGGTGCCAGGGTGCAGCAGCAGCTCTGTCCTGCTGCTGGCTGCTGTTCCATGAGTTGGGATTGCAGAGGCATGGCTTTGCCAGCTCACTGCTTGCCCAGCACTCCCTGTTCATATTAGCATAATACCATATCATGAGTTTTTATTTTCTTGGTGCAAGGTCAAGTTCTCAGAGGTTAGGAAACACTGAAATGAAGATGCACAATCTTTATTTGGTGCCCTGTTTCTATGCACTGTGGTGAAATTGAGTAAGTAAACATTTTATAACTTTTCCCCAATAATTCTTTCCTTATATTGATGTCACTTTTTAATACATTTTTTTAATGTACTAACATGGTTGGTGTGCAAATGATCCTATTCTTAAAATCTTACTTGCCTCCCTTAACAGAGTGAGAATAACTATTGTTACGAAATTTCTGTCAGCTTCTGAACTTGCCAAGAGGGATGAGGAGATTTTTTAGTAAAATGGAAAAAAATGTGGTCCTAAACATAAAGGGTAAAATCCAAAAGTAGCTGTTAGTTTTAAGTTATTCATGCCAAGCAAGGAACCTGGTTTTTATTGTATAAGAGCAACTTAAAATGCAGTTTCTCTTGTGAAATAAAGATGTTGAATTTGCAGTTTTCTAACTCCACATGTCTTCCAATTTGCGCACATTGGGACTATCTTCCTGTTGATTTATTCCAGTCAAAAGAATTTCATGTGTGCAACACTTCCTTTAAAGAGAGGAAAATGAAACCTCATCACTGGGAATAGTATAGCTTTTCTGTTCTGTAGGGACAACACTCAAGTTACAAAATGATCTACATTTTCCATGTTTTGCATCTTCTGTTGGTGTTGTGGCTGCATACTGTTTATGCACTGCTTTGGAATGTTTCTTTACTTGTACCCCAGAGGAGAAAAAGAATCAAATAACATTGTGCATGTACCAAATAGGAGGAAGTAATTCATGCTTCATGATTAAAAAAAGAAAAGGAAATCTGAGTCAAAAGCATGTTTGAGCTTTTCAACAAGAAAATATTTCTTCTCTTTGTTTTTCTTCTTCTTGCAGATTTAGCTCTGGTTGGCCTTCACCAGCAAATGGAGATGAGATCCATAAAAGAGTGAAAAATATTTTAAGGACACACCGTGCTAGGCAGCGCCTAATATTTGTAAGTTTAACTGCAAACTCAATCCTTTCTGTTTTCCAAAATGGGTGAGGAAGAAAACTGTGCCTACAGTCTTGAATTTATTATAATGTTGTCCTTTGAGACAACCTTGATGGTAGAAATGTGGATTCAGTGTGTGAGCTGAACTGTTTCACACTGATTTCAGTAGCCTTCTTCTGTGTAGCCTTTATGAGCAACTGGTAACCCTCTCATGGGGTATTGAGGACAATTACATTATTTTTTTTAATATATGGTTCTCCACTTCCAATTTGAGCAAAAAATACACTACAGATGTGTAGAACATCAAGGCTTAACATGTTGTGCAGCTGCACATCAGCAGCTGCTTGGATCCAGCTGTTTACAGAGCTAATATTATTCTTCAGATGTGTGGGGTTTTTCCCTTAATTACCTGGCTTTCAGTGAACAGAGCTCTTTATCTAATGAGATTACGCCTGGGATCAGAATATTTTGTCCTTGATGAAATTTTGAAGTGTGGTTTTAGACAGACAAGAATTCTTCCTGTTGTGATTTAGAGAAACACAGTTGTGGCACAGCACAATGCCAAAGCTTTGTACCAACTGAATAACAAGATCATTGATCTGCAAAGCGCTTAGGGTCTTTAGTGTGAGGTGAGGTAAAAGAAAGGTAAGATAAAAAGGACATAAGGATGAGGGGTAGGTGAGATTGTGATAAGGAGTTCTGATGGAATTACAGTTTTTGTCTGACAGTTTAACACAGAAATGTTACTGGTGGGTTAGAAGAGACATAAGTCTCCCAAAGTGGAGAAAGGCATCATTTTTGCTTCTCCTCTTAGAAAATGGAATGTTGACAGAAATCTGCTTTTGAACATTGATGCAATTTTAAGTTACTGCTCTGCCCAGCTGTCCCTGGGCTTTAGTTTCCTCTATCAGTGATGTGATAAAGAGTGTGGGAGTCCCAACCTCCCCACCTCACTCTTCTCCACAGCAATGGCAGGTATAGCACTTGTGTGCTGCCATGTAAGCTGTGCTGGCTGGCATGTGGTGACTCCACAGGAAACCCATGGCAGAGGGCTGGAGCAGAAGGGATGGGTTTTGTCTCCATCCACTGCTTAGCTCAGAAGTATTTATTTATTTATTTATTTGTTTGTGTCCCCAGATTTAGCCGTGTTCTCACCTCACCTCGTTCTCACTTAATCTGATTATTTTCTTATTTCTGTTTGATCTTCATTTTTAGCTTAGTTGTTGTGGGTTTTGTTTTAAGCTCAGAAAAACCTTTTCTTGTGCATACTAAGACTGTTTGATCTAGTTCATGCTGTACCTCCCCGAGTTTGTATATGAATGCTATGATTTTGTGAGCTGCTGCCTCTCAAGAAGAAGGTACCCATCACATTTCAGCCACTCAGAATAGGTACAAATCACGTAAAGTGATTCTCTGATGTTTCAATGAACTTAAGATAACAAATTGGATTTCATGACAGTCCAGCACCTACATTTAATGAAAGTCTGCACAGCCTGAACTATCTCCAGGGGTCCTTGACTGCTTTCCTTGAACAGTAGACCATGACTTTATGATAAAAGATTTACTAGTTTGTTATGAGAATTGGATGGTTAGCTACATGGTCTCTCCATACAGTTAAAAAGACTATGAAATATAATAATGGATAAAGGATAATTCAATCATTTTTTCCCCTTTACTTTCTTTGCTTACGTTCTTAAAAAGTTCTACTCCAGAGTGACTTACACATACGCAGCTATTCACTCGTTACTGCAGTATTGCACAAATGCACATGACTTTGCAAACATTGTGTTGGTTTCTGCCCTAAAAAATCCAGCTATTAGGACACTGAGTCTTTCATTATCAATCTGGTCAGAGCAGTGCTGGTGAAGGACCGTTTTTCTCACTCCATTTTCTTCCACCGAGTGAAAGGAATGGGAAGATGATACAGAGAAGTCTTGCAGTGTTTGATAGTTGTGTACAGCTGACTTGTGAAAGCTGTGCTATCAGCCCCTGAGCTGATTAAAAAAATAAAGAAAAGGTACCAGTTCTCCTTGCAGTGAGTACTGTAAAATACACCAGGATTGGTTGTGCTTGCCCACATGGCCCAAAATCCAGACTGCATTGTTGTGCAGTGGGTGGATGAGGTAAATGGGTCACTTTTAAAGTGAGGGAATGGTAAAGCAAGTGTACTGGCAAAGTGGTGAGCAGATTTTCGCTCCAATCTAGATCCTTTTCCAAACTTTGAAAGGTTAAAAAGTATCTCTTATTCTGTTTCATTCCAAAGAACCTAATGCTAAGTAACCATTCCCAGAAGCATCCAGTTGTGTCTTCCAAAATTTCATTTTCATAGTGCTCTGTAAAAATTGTGTGACTGGAGCTCTGCTGCAGATTCCTCAGGGTGTCCACTGTAGCTTTCTGCTGTGACATTCTGACAGTATTGTAATGTTTCCATCTTTTTTTGCTTTCCAGAACATAATTTGCCTCTGGCAAATGCTGCAGAATTTTATTTACCACTGTACCCCATTTCCTCTTCAGTGCTTTGTAGTCTATGACTGCTGAAGGAAGAGAGCTTTCCTGTTTACAAACACACTTATTACCTTGTATTTCACCACAATAAATTCTCTTAGGTTTTTCCTCATCCATACGCCTGCTGTTCAGCTTGCTCTGCATCTTATTGCCGTCTACCACTATATTTATTGTCTCTTCTCCCAGTTCTGTGTTACCAGCAAGTGTGATTATTTTTACTGCACAGTCTTTTTTCCAATTATTTCTCCTATAGCATGAAAGATGACTTTGTTTACTAACCCTTACAGCAATCGGCTTCTGCTGAAAGCATCGCTTAGTATCACCTCTTAAGTAGGGTCTTTGCTCTTGAGAGCAGATTGAATTTGGTTGTGTGTGGTGAAATTTCTACCATCCCATTTCAGGTGAGCAACTGGCTCCCTCCACATGAGGTGTTTTGTTTCTTACTTACTTAAGAGGGCAAATCTGGGTTAATTAATGTCTAAATCTCATTTGGAAGGTAAGACTGCATTCTAACAACTCCTAAGAATACCACTGAAGGGTCGTTAAGTGTCATATTTTTGAAGTTGAATATGTATGTATTCAGGCCTGTGTATGGAATTGAAGTATTCAGATGTGTAAAATGCTTCTGTCTTTTAAAATGCATGAAATGGATAATGAGAGCTTATTATAAATAATAAGTTTTAGGTTCTTTTACCCCTTTTCTGCAAGAAGCAAAGCTAAAGCAGTGAGCAGTAGGTTTCATAGCATTTTATCAACATGTTTGTTGGGGATTATTGAAGCTTGTCTTGTCTGCATAGTACTCTAGATCTACACTGCCTAGAAATTTTTTCCAGTTTATTACCTTAAAATTATTAGCTGAATTGTACTGAACTTAATTAAAAGTGTTCACAAATGGCATTTGGCTCATTACACTTTGTCCCTTTCTCCCCCAAGAAATGTAAGCACTTTAATAGTCTTCTAAATGGAAAGAAAGTATTTTTGAAATGAGATAATTTTAATCAGAAACCAAGGTAATGAGAATTTGATTTCTGTGTTTTTTTGGGTTTTTTTTTTAGGATGAGAGTAACTCATCAAAGGGAGACTTGAGTAAGACAAGAATATCTTCACATAATGCACCCTTATCCATGAGTGAACTGCAAAGCAGGTAAGAAGTTCTTCTCTGACCAAGACAGAAGAGTCATACTCAATATTACCCTTTAAATTTAGCTAAAAATTTCTCTTGCTGTTTTAAGCTATGTCATATATTGCACAGGAAAAGGCTTCTGTAGGAGTTAGTCATACCAAGCTTGTTCAGCTAAAAGCAAAAGGCAGTTAAATATAAGTATGCCTCTGATGTTGTTTGGCACTTTAAGTGCCAAAATCAGTATAGTCTTCATAAAACACTGATTTTGGAACTGGACTTCATTACAAAAGTGGTTCTTGGGCAGTAGTTTTGTGATTTTATCAACCAGAGAGCAAATGTCACTTTTGAAATAATGAATTGGTTATTTTTTCTTCAACTATGGGAGTGCAAAAATAAATTGAAGCTTATTTAATTATATGGTTTGGCACTGTTGGGTTGGTTTGTTCCTCTTTTTTTTTTTTTTTTTTTTTTTTTTTTTTTTTTGTAAAGCCCACAATTGGAAAAGAGGAACATTTTCAAAAGACACGTCCAATTTATATACCATAGGTTAGTGATTTGGCCTGTGATTTCAGAAGCTGTCTTGGAAACCTGAGGTCTTAAAAACCTGGTTTATGTAGGTTAATTACTCTACATGTACTCCTTACATATATGACTAGGGCTTCATTTCAATATATTTATAAGATGCTGATTGAGTTGGTTTTGACAACTTCTGTAGTTGAAGTTATCAATATTGATGTTTTCTCTGTATACACACAGTGTTTTGTACAACATTTTGGATACTGGTTGGAGGAAAGATACTAAGTAATGTAAATATTTTCTGGGCTCCTATGGCTTTTACTTTCTTTAAATTAAGGGATAAATCCTAGAACTTTGGTGCTGTATTTGAGAGGTGCTGCCATTAGGAAAGAAAAGGTTATATTTTGATAGTTAAATGTGACACAATGTTTTGTAACAAAGGCATCCCAAATCAGCACTGTAATACTACTGAAAGGAGGGTATTTCAATATGGGCATCATAGTGAATTTCTACTTGCAGATTGTAGGTTCAAAAAAGTTCATTTATGATTTGCTGGCTTTTTTAAAAATTCCTGTGGTTTGTAATCACCTCTGTGCAAGGGATCTAGTTACTCAGATTTTCATGTGGATGTGAAGTTGCTGCTGCAGTTGTGTATCCCTGTACCTGTGCTCACTCCTGTACTCTGCATATAGCCTTTTTGCTCCCTTATCCTTTGGCCTGACAGCTGGTGCAATTAAATTGTGTAGGATGTGTTTGTGAGAGAGAAAGTGCAAGTTTTTGTTTTGAGGCAGCAGCTATGGGACTTTGAGATTGATGCTGAAACTGCAGACCATGAAAAAAAAAAAACAAACCCTAATACTACACAATCCTGAAGTGACTGGATATGAAATGTGGCACTCAAGTTGGGAAAGGACTGCTCCTTGGGTTTAGAGGCTGGCAGCACTGGGGCTGAGACATAAAAGGACTCGAGGACAATCTGATTGCTGAGTGTTTGCCACAGTGCTCATAAACAGGATACAAGGACAGAGACAGAGTTCATGGAAGGACATGGTACTGTCGACCAAATGCTGGCAGTAAAGTAGATGGATGATTGAAAACCACTGGGAGTAAGGAAAAGGTCTGTGTTTTGTGAAATATTTAGTATATGATTCACTCAGAAAAGAACTTCTGGGACTCTTAAAGGAGATGTATGAGGGAACAAAAGCATATGACAGGTATTTCAGAGCAGGGAGTTGCGTGCAGAAATCCTGCTGTTAATATGATTTGTGAGTATAATTCCCGGATTGCTTAGCTCAGGTCGTCAGCTGGTTTCCAGTTGAGACAGGAGGACTCTTCCTTAGCTTGTCTGTGTCTTTGTCCACACCAGTGCCACGTATCTTCTGCTAATGGAAATACATACAAACACACCCCTCCAAAAAGAGAAGGAAAAATGAAGCTTGTATCCTTTTATACATCAGTACCAGAATAAGGAACCAGTGGAAGTTACTATTGGGTTTTGAGTCTTTACTGCAGTAGTTGGATTTTGAGTGTCTCTAGGTAGATTCAGCTTTTAGAAGAAAAAGTGAGCACAAGGCTGCCTGCAGGAAATGGATTCCAAGGAAAAAAGTGTCAGAGCTGTTGTACAGTTAAAAGTGCCACTCCTGGTGCTGTGCTTACTTGTTGGCCTGAGCATTCTCCATCAGGAGTGAGGTACCACAGACTGCAGAAAAGAGGAGGTGAAACTTCTGTTGTTGAGGAGTCCCCAGGGTACTGACTTGTGTGCATTTAACATAGACCTGTATAACTTCTCTATTGATTTTGCTGTTTGGTAGGTTGGTTTCTTTGTGTCCAAACTGTGAAGCACAGTTCACTTGGGATGATAAACAGCTTTAAATTTGCTTCATGCTATTGACTGACTTTAAATGTTGGAGCTTTTTTGAATATGTGTGAAAGTGGCCTTCCTCCCTTTTTAATATTGGAGCCACACACAGGTCTTGTTGTTTTCATTGGTATAGGTTGGTGTCACCCTAATATTTGAATGTAAGAAATCTAAAGGACAAAGTTTTAAGTACTGGTTTGATCATAGAAGGCACTATCAATAAAAAATTGTATGTATGTAAGAAACTGTAAAGCTTCCCTGTTAAAATGTAATCTGTTTCCTAAGAGAAGATGGTCACTGTAAGCTTCACATTTCCAGTTTCATTTCACAGACTGAGAACATTTGCAAAAGGCTGAACATAACTCAGTCCTCATTTTTAAGTGTCTTAAGTGCCTAAATCTCTGAGCAGACATGAAAAATGTCACCTCAGTAGTCATTTTTTGCTGATGATTTTTGAGCTACTTGTTTCATGCTTTATTACAAGGAAATTGCTCATTTAATTACATGACACAATCCTTTGTTTTGAAAGTATCAAGAGAAGGCAAATAGTCATGATGTTTAGATATGAACACTTCAGACTTGTCAGTGTTTTGTAATGATTTTCCGAGTATAAATTTCACTTCATACATCTAGGAAATAATTTCTCAAAGCAACTGAAAGATGAAACTGTATTTGAGTTCAGTATTAAAACAGTGACACAGAAGATGGGGTGTGGAAGGAACACTTGATTGCCACTATATCATAATGTATTTGGTAGAATACTTAATCCAAGATGCTTCCGATAGAGCACTTTACAGCTGCAACCACAGTAATTTAATATACCCCTGATAGATTGTCTTCATATTGAAATAGCTGCTTGTGGTTACAATTTAACCTTCAAAGGACACAAAAATCCTACTGTGTTGCTCTTGCCTAGTCACACAACCTACAAAAATACAGCAAAATTACTGCATGCTCTCTGAAAATTAATTCTCTTTCTGTTTGGGAGGCATTGTAAAGTGTACTCAGGTAAGTGGGGGAGAATTTGTGCGAATGAGTAATGTGGTGTTCCCATTTCTTAGAAGTAGCTGCAGTTCAGTTTTTGTTTCAATTCGGGAAAGGTGATCTGTGCTTAGCAGCTCTACATTTGTAATTCTGCTGGTTTTGTGCCTCTGATTCCTCTTCCATATCTTGATTTGATCATTGTTTCTTATCTTCTTTCCCTGACAGTTCAGCAGTGCAGCGGAATGCTCCTGTTCACTTGGATAATGGTGAATATTGGTCCAGTCGTGCAGCTGTGTACAAAGGGAAGCCTCACAGAGCAATCTTTGAAGAGAGTCTCGGAAATATATACAGAAACATGTACCAAAAAGCTGCTGGCACTGTTTCAGACCAAAAAACACATTCTTGATAGCAACTCACCTGAAAGTGCACAGTATACAGTCTTGATATTTGTAACTAAACCTATTTTTATATAACAGTATTTTTACTCTGTTTTTAAGGTGCCATTATGGTTGGGCAGGTTTTTGGAGAAATGGTGTTTTGGCCTGGGCTGACATTAACATCCACCTCCCCCAAAACAAAGGAACAAAAAATCCCCAACAGCAGGCCCCTCCACGGTTAAGCAAGATGAGACTATGAAAATAGAGCCATTTGAAAATTAGTAGGTCTGCTGGACATTTCTGTCTGATATCAACTCAGGTTTCAGCTGCAGCCATTTCTTATTTAATAACTAAAGCTATTCAGTAACAAACAGAATTGGTTGAAGAAGCAATATGTCCTGGTGGTCAAATAGGGGGGTCTGAAGGGGGAGGTGAATGTGAGTGTTGTTTTAAAAGTGACACATTTGGGGCAAAGGGAATTATTTTCCAGAAAATTGCCTTTGAATTGTTTATTTTGGAGAGGGGCGAAACTGTGGTACTATAGGATCTATACGCATGTTTTTGAAGTGGTTTCAAGCACCTTTAATCACAAATGTTCTAATACTGTGAAATTTTAAAAGAAACCCACCCAGCCCAGGAGCCTTTGTATCCGATGAAAGGTCATCTTCACACACCCCTTGCATTTGAAAGCTTCCAGGTTCTCCTGAATGCAGCCATGACATTTGCCAATATACCTGTAATTTTAAAAAATATAAATAAGAAAGGAGTATGCAGGAGGAAAGACTAGAGCTAGTCAGCAATCTCCTTGTGTTCTGTACAGGCCTTCTGAAATTCCTGCATCACAATCCCACCTAATTTGGAGCCTGTCCTTCCCAGTCTGCTGGGATCCTCTTGGCAGAAATCGCTTCATTTTTGCTAAAGGCCACCAAATGTTCATCAGCAGTTCGATGCTTTCCCTAGGGATGGAACCTTTTCAGCCTTGCATTGAGCAGATCCCACATTAGCAGACCAGGGCAAATTGCCCATCTATTGAAAACCAGAATGTTTTAAAAGGGCAAGAGTGTCCATCTCCTGCATCCTTTCAGAGTGGGGTAAAAAAACAAATGCCTGTTCTGGCTCCTTCCCTGTGTGATGAACAGATTCAGTTACACGGATGCCATTTTACCTGTTATGATTGGATAAAGGATAAAGCTGGGAGTACAGATGGCAGAACATATGACTGTAACCTGCCAGCATGCCTAGATAAACAAAAAGTTGGTCTACTCTGCCTTCCATCCTTTATTGCTGAGACAACATAATTGATTTGAGAAAGCAGTTGGTGAGCAATTACGCTGGTGGGAAAGCACGTTGAAGGGCTGTGTGCTTCTGTTTCAGGAAAGGGGACTCTCAGAGGAAGTGTCTCACATATAGACATTTCTATTCCTTGTAACTGTTAAACCAGTTGAAGTGGATTAACACTGATAACTTCCTGTCCCCAATGCCATTTAGCACATTAGTGCTTTCAAAGGGCATTAGTTGCACAGTCTTATGCTATGGAGAAGTGTTGAGTCACTCTATGAAGTAGCAGGACACACGTTTTTTGCAGAAGTGAAAAGTAAAACTTCCCAAGCTGTGCTTCTGAAGGCTTGGTGGCCATGGAGTGTTGTGCTACCAGTACCTGGCGGTCATTGGCCTGTTCCTGGGACCCTGTATTAGTCTATAAAGGAATAGTTTTCTTGCTGTTCAGGAGAGTAGGTATATTAAAATAGATCCTAAACAGGTAGGGCAGATTCTGACAGATACTTTTTTCATTTAAAAATAATCTATTGAAATCTGAAGGTTCTTGCAGTTTCCTGTTTGTGTTTGAGCTGAAAGATTCAGTGTTGTTCTCATGGTGTCCTGCAGTTTTCATTCAATATTCTCTGTGTCACGCTTAGGTAAAAGTTACAGTCCCCTGAAGATTGGCTATGCCCCTTTGGCCTAATCTGGTTCTGTGACACAGAAAACCTGTTCAATTTTCTCTCCTCAATAACCCAGCAGATCTTAGTCCTTGTTTGTTCAATGTGTAGGAAGGGCTGAATGCTGAGGCTTTGTTGTTGGGTTTTTTTGGTATGGATGAGTAAGGACACACGTTGCCATGAATTCAAGACATGAGGAGATGAAGAAGGTTGGAGGCCACTGTGAAAATACAGGGTGATGTTCTCAAGGACTCCAGAGGAATGACTGGGGTGTATCTGTTTAATTCCCCTGATAAAGGAAGGAAGCATATGGTAACAAGGCAACCTTCAGTTTTCATCAAAGACAAAAAGATTTTCAGCAAAGGTGAAAACTGATGGGAGAAATTAGTATCATCTATTGAATTTTGACCACTATGAATATTCTCAGTGTAGAATTCTTATGCAGCATAACAACAAGTGAAGCAGATAGATTCTGAGTGCCTTTGGCCCTGGTCCAGCTGTGAGGGTAGATGGTGTGTATAATGTCTCTCTGAATCAGCTGCTGCAGGATATGTTTCTCTCTTGGGTCACAGTCATTCCACAGTTTATATGCTGTGATACAGCAAAAAGAGTGCTCTCTTCCAAGCACTGTGCTGGAAATCCAGTTTGGTTCATGGAAAACTTTTCCCTGAAATGTGACTTAAGACCCAAATTACTCCAATCTGTCCATAAAATCTGCAAGCCACTTTGTTTTCAGAGGCATTTGGCCCCTTTCTTTGCTCAGCTAACGCTGCCATTAATACACACACAGCTTAAGTGCACTGAGCACGGCTGTTCCTGTGCTACTGCAGCATGTGATAAGTGAAGGTTCAGGCAGTGAACCAACACAGTAATAAACTGTAATTGTTTAGTGCACCTTGCCTTCTAATACAATTTAAATCCCTCCTATCAAATGCAAATTTCTAGGTTCCTGAGTGGAGCTTTAAATAGCATTTTCTATGCTCATTCCTTATCTTTTGCAATCCACAAAGTTGTTAGTGACAGTGGGATGGCAGAATTCCACCCCTGTCATTTTACCTCCTAAAGGAAAGCTGCCTACTCAAATCTAGAAATAATGGGCTAGATTAAGAGCGAATTAGTGTTTTTCTGTAGAGTCTGTGTCTTTTTCTTGCCCTCCCCAAGTTATTATAACCCACAAATATTCTCACCAAATGCTGTTCAGCATACAGTGATGCCTGCAGGATGTAACCAGTGCGAAGTGTTACCACTTTCATTTTAATAAGTCAGAACCTGCTTCCTACTTGCTCCCTTCCATCTCTCCTGTGACTAACTTGGTATAGTTTAGGATCTTGAGGTGGCTTTAGACGAAATACCTGCCTGGGCTCAGTAGAAATGCAGATCCTTTGCTGAGTAATAGTTGCTTTGGAAATCAGTCACTGATGTGTTGTGGATTATAGGCGGAAATGTCAAACTCTTTAATGATTTGCCTTACCTAAGTTTTCGACTTAGAAGAAGGGAAGCTTAAATTGGTCCACTGGGGACAAGAAGCATAGGGATGGCTGGAGTAATGGGAAGCTTTGTAAGATAGATGGGAAACAGTGTTTATACTCCAAAGCTGAGCAGCTTGGGAAGTGATGGTTTAGGTTACTCTTTAGATTGTGCATCACATGTTTGAATTTTACTATTACTTCAGAGGCTGACAAAATTGTGAGGGGAGAAAGAAATCTGTAGGTGCTGGGAACCTATTTTTGGGGTAAAATAACAGAACATTTAGCTCTGCTCAGTATTAAATAGTCTTTTCCAAACTCCCTCTCATTGTTACCTCAGCTGTAAAATGGGGAGTTTGTGCTCTGTTGAAGCTTAATTAAATGACTGTGAAGTGCTTTGGGATCCTGAGGTGAATGTTAAAGAAATTATTTTATGGAAGCCTGGCTGAAAAGTCCCATCTCATCTCCAGGTTACTAAAAAGGCTTTATTTTAATTTTCCCAGGTTTATTATGTTTTAATCAGGCAATTATTAAACAAGTCTTAATCAGGTTTAATAGATTTCTATCTTGATCAGAGGACTGAAAAAGATAATAAACTGCTTTACTACATGTGCTTTTAGGAGCTAATCTTTACAGTTGGTATCTTGCTCAGCTTATGTCTCCTGCATGATCTGGGTTCATATCCTGATTGCTCTTATGATATCTTTTTTTTTATAATATAAATTATTTATTTCATCTTGATGTCTTTGTGCTGTTTGCTGTGTGTTCTAACCAGCACTATTACATCTCTCACATCTTTTGTTCTCATCCTCTACCCAGGATCAAAGGGTGCAAAGGTGTGAGCAACATGTCAGTGGAAAATTTAGTGTGGTATGCCATAGGTTTGTCAGAGAAAGTAAGCTGGAAGCAATCTCTGCCTCTTCAGTCTGTGTGCAAGGGATAACATATGTAATTCTGCTCTTCCTAATTTTTAAGCTTGAAATGTTTTCTGGAACACTGAACTATGCCACAAAATTCTCAGCCATTTAGCAATGGTCAGTTAGTGTGTAAATCTGGTAATGTAGAACCTCTGGGTCACAGGAAAGGTCATGATGTTAATTACTTCAGTGGTTATGGGATGCTGAGAATATCTCAAGAGGTTTGTTTAGTAATCAAGGGATTTGAGGAAACTTTTGAATCAATGAAATTTTGCCTCTTGGTTCCAGTGAAAACACTTGAAGGTAAGAGAGAACATCCCTTCTGTGGCTGATCTTGGTGAGCTACCTCATCGACAGGAGGGATGTTTGGCTTAGATGATGGTCTCTGGTAGCAGCAGAGAACTGATCTTTGCCCAGTTCCTTTCAGTTTCAGCAAATAAACCAGCATTGTGAGAAGTGATTGGGAACACCTGATACTCCTGTTTCTATTACACAGTGAACTATTAAGCACAAGCCCCCTTGATTGTATTGGTTTCTGCTGCTTTCCCCATGGAATTCAAAACAAAATCAACTAAAGCCCTTAAAAGATGTAGCTGTAGCTCCTTTTATCAGTGTTGGCTTGCCAAAGACATGCAGTTTGTTCCCAGTTTGTCTTCAGTGAGAAATTTTCTGAAGTGTGGTGATAATTTGTCTGGATGGCAACATAAAGGAACTGTAATCTTTCTCTTTGCTTGATCTATGTGGAGATTGTGCTTTTTTTCCATGTGTATTTCCCTTCAATTCTGGGTGATTGCTTCTGACCTAGCAGAGAACTCTTTGCAGCCTGGGAAGTGGTGATCTGAGTCACCTTCTCACCTCTTCAGGGAAAGGAGTTTGCTGTTGCAAAACAACATCCCTCTTGGTTCATAAGAATTTGCTGATCCTGAGGATACAGCACAGAAAGGCATTTGAGTAACCCTGTAGAGCTGATGCTGTGGAATGAACAGAGCTTCACACAGAGTGGGGTGGGAGGCTGAGAGCAGGGGAGATGTTGAATGTTTGATGCTTGGCATGCCATGAATTGTCATGTAGAAAATAACCTGTGAAACTCATAAGTAGCAAAAGAACCATTTACATCACTGAACAGTGGTGAATTCTAATGCTGGCATTTGGATTGTTACACTGACTTGAATTTTTGAATGTTTAGCTAATTGTATTGTACAAAGACTAGAGTTGTAGGAACTGTTTCATTCAGTACTCTGGTAGTAAACACTTGCTAAGAGGTTGCTTTCCCTGCCTGCCTTGTTTTCACCACAGTCATCTACTGTTTACATACATTTTAGCCTCTGTGCCATTTTTGAAGGCTTTGTCTCATTTATGTTTTTGGTTCAGATAATACTTAAATATGAAATCCATCTGGGAAACATATTGTATATTCACATTGAGGGGTAAAACCAGTTTTTAATTAAAATTTTATACAGCACTTGTATTTCACTTTGTCCTGTTTTATTATGAAACACTTCAATCTTCTTCCTAAAACACATATGTCTTGTGCGTTTCAAGATGTTCCTTGTTGCTCATGCAGAACCAGTTTCGGAGCTCTGTCAGCAGAGTGCCATATGTTCTGGGGTTCATTTAGCTTCTCTGGCGTTTGTGTAGGCAGCATATTGGATGTAATGCAGCTCAGCTCAGCTCCATTCTTCCCTTTGTAAACTTGTCAAGAGATAAAAAAAGCAGGGAAAAGGAAAACACTGAATAATACTCGAGTGATTTGAATTATCAATAAGTTATGGGAACTTGGCCAATCAAAATTGAGGTTTCTCGTGTACTTGAGGATTTTCCTTAATTGTGGCTTATGCAGAGCTTATAAAGTGATGCATCCCTCGGTGCTACCCAGGATTACACCCTAAACAAGTGCTGAAAACTAAGATATAAGCCAAACCATTTGGAAATGACGAGTTTTAAGTACTCAATCTTGCATTGATCTGCTACTTTAATTTTTCTTTTTTTAAAAAGAGTGAATAGTAAAAGATGGGCATGTGAAGGGAGCCCTGACTGGTCACTGGTGGCATCCAGGTACTGCTCTGCTCTGCCAAGAGATTTCAGAGCCGCCTTGGTGTCTGTGACAGAGGCCCAAAGTATCCTCAGGGTCAAAGTATTTCTGTGATTCTGTAACCAGTGCTTAAAAGCAAAACCCAAAAGAACAAGAAACAAGCAGAAAAGGAATCCATATTACTCTGTTTCCCCTTTGCTGAGGTGTGAGGCTGGAAGGAAAGGGTGTGAGCGGCTGCTTGAGATGACTGTGTGGAGGAGTGGGGAGGGAAACTTCTGAAGTCCTGACCTAAGGTCGGTCAGAAATAACCAGCTGGAGTGACATGAGTGTAAACCTGCTTGAAGTGACAGGCAGCTCAGCTCCTGGGACTCTATTTACATATGTTTAAAACAAACAACAAAAAAAAAAAAGCTGCCTTTGTTCCCAAGGAAAATCTATTTACTTGGCATTCAGCTCATGTATAAGCTGGAACTTCTTTCACAGGAGATGTAGAAACAAAGCGACTGACATTTCTTCTTTGATGTGAGGCTGAAGCTAAGATTTGATTTCAAAATATGAAAGTAAACTGAAACTACCTCCAATTTAAAGGTGGATTTTTTTAATGACCTTAAAAGTTTTGAGAAGTTTTTTTTCCCCTCCCCTTAGGGACCAGAAGAAATTATAACAGTAATCTTACTTATAGCTGTAAGTCTACAGAGACAGTGGCTGTAGGTTAATGAAAAATTGACACTGCTACTTGCCTGTGCTTCCAGCAGAATTTTTTTCTTCAAACTGAAGTGAACTATTGCACTGTGTGAGCTGGTTATGAGTCTCACATATTAAACTGAATGCTGCTTTTGTGGAACTACAGGAGCAAGTCACAGCAAAATGTTCTGAACAACATTCCTGTTTTGAACAAATGCAGCAATAATTACAGTTTTCTTAAAATGGTTACCCTTGTCCTTCCCACACATACTCAGAAATAAGGCTTGCTGGCTTGGTCTAAACCAGAGAGCGGCAGAGGAATCGTCCCTGATGATCCCCATTGCAGGACGGGGAAAAATTCAGGAGACTTTTCGCAGTGTCTTTTAGGACAGTTTGTTCCTGGGAACTGTGCACAGAAATGGCATGAACTTGGCAGCTCAGGCTGACTTTGGTTCAGGGTCTGACAGCTTAATAACTCTGTTGTCCTTGGCATGGCGGTGCCATCTGGTCCTGCTTGGACAGCTGATCTGTAATACTGTACTGTGTGGTATTCCAGCTTTTGCTGAGATCTTGGGCTGTGCTGGAATGGCACAGCCTCAATGCCAGGCTGTGGCCAAATGGCACATGCTTAATTCACATCCCCCTGTGCTGTGACACACAGCGGTGTTGGAAATTGCACCTGAGACAAAGAGAGGGAAGGCATGAAAACGGCTTCAGGTATGATATGGGATCTCAAGTCAGGAATTAAAGAGCACAAGTCCTATGAAGAGAGGCTGTGGGAGCTGAGGTTGTTTAATCTGAAGAAGAGAAGGCTTAGAGATGACCTCATAACTACCCGAGGGGAAGTTATAGCCAGGTGGGGGGTTAGTCTCTTCTCCCAGGCAGTCAACAACAGGACAAGGGGGCATGGGCTTAAGTTCTGCCAGGGGAAATTTAAGTTAGATATTAGAAAAAAATTCTTTACAGAGAGAGTAATCAGGCATTGGAATGGCCTGCCCAGGGAGGGGGTAGATTCACTGTCCCTGGAGGTTTTTAAACTGAGATTGGACATGGCACTGAGTGCCATGATCTAGTAAACAGACTAGAGTTGGACCAAGGGGTGGACTTGATGGTCTTGGACGTCTTTTCCAACCCGATCGATTCTATGATTCTAACTGCTGGATGACCTCCCTGCTCCCCTTGAAGGACTTTAGACCTGAGCAGGTTCTGAAGAGTGCCCAGTGTTTGGGCTGAGGGGCTCTTCCAGGGCAGAAGCATTCTCCGTCTTGTCTGGAAGGGTTTTGAGACCCATTGTGTCACAGAAAGGTGGAGAAAATGCCTGACTCTGAGGGTCAGGGTACATTTGGGAACAGGCAGGGTTGTGTGTGGTGGAATTTGGAGCTGTGATGGGCAAGACTAACATACCCTCCTTGGGTATGGGTGGTGAGGAAGTCATGGTCTTTTCCTTCTCTGAGGAGCAGGCAGTGAGATTTCTTTGCAGTCTCAAAGGGTGCCTTCATTACCACTACAGCAACACAGTGTCAGGGCAGCAGCTTAGCAATTGGCTCCTTCACTCGTGTTCAGAGGAAGTTGTACAGAAATCTCAAATTGCTGTGACACCAAAATTTTACTTATGCTGAAAAAAAAAAATCACTTTTATCCCTTGCTCCTTGTGTTGTCCTCACAACATGCTGTGTACGGCTCTTACTGTTCAAGGAAAATGGAATCAAAAATGTTCGTCCCTGGCTTTGGGGAATCCCAGAGTTGGGATGGGACCTCCCACATTATGCTGGCATTAGTCTGAAATGAGGAAAATACATGTACCTCATTAAATATATGTATAGGATGGTGAGAGGAGAGGTTTGAATTTGGTTTTTGCATACACTACATTTTGCTTTTTGCCACTCCCTTTTGGCTTTATCCCCTTTATTTTGCCTTTCTGTGATTATTTCTCTGCATGCACTGTCTGTGATTTTTATTTATGTGGTGTAAGTTCATAACAGACAAGAGCTTGATGAGCAGAGGGGGCTTGATGAAATCCAGCAGCTGAAAGCTGGAGCAAAATGCAGTCACACTGAAAGTAAGGTAAAGATCCTTTTTTTCTTTCATGTAATGAGTATTTTAGGACACTTTAGCTAGAAACTCATTTCTTCTTAGCTTGCAGTCTTTGTACCAGGATTGACAATGATGCTAAAAAGAATCTGGTAATTTGATAAAGAAATAAGCAAAGATGTTCTGCCATGTGCATTGTGGTTATTGCTCAGTTGAAGACCACAAATTCTAGCAGTAAATACTAAGTCAAAGTAGCAGATTAGACCTTTTAGAGGCTCAGAGTCTGGTCCTGCCTTGGTATGTATGGCCCGGACACGTGTGGCCTGAGCTCTCAAATCGAACTAGAGTGTCCCTGAAGTCACTGGAGATACAGCTCCAGTTTGAACAGAGGGACATCCTGCTTCCCTTAATAACTCATTTCCTCTTAATCCACAGATAAGCCAAACCCTGCTTTGGAGTATATTCAGGTTTGTCTTATTTGTCATAAATTTTTCAAGACCTATACTACACTAATGACTTCCTTTTAATTAAAAAAAGAAATCCAGAGACTTTGTTATGTAGCAAGGAAATGTGTGGTTAAACCAGCCAGTTTAGTATGTGTGCTTTTGCTGCTCTGCAGGGATGCACAAATGCACACTCAGAAATCCTCTTGCTGATATGTCAACATTTTGAAACTTCTCCAGTGTGAGGTTAGCAGGGTTATTTTTCTTTGTGTGGGGTTTAAAACCACTGCTCCCAACCTGGTATCTGGGCAAGATAAGAAGAGTCCAATTAAGGTATGAAGCTGACTTTTTTACCTGTAGGAGAAACGCTTCTTGACTGTATAATTCAAAATTGTTCTAAGCAACCTTCTCCTTCCCCCCGTGGCAAGGAAGAGCAGTAGATTCCCATTGCCAGAGCTGACACAGCCCAGAGCCAGGCATATGGGAGAAAGCCTGTGGAGAGACAGTGGTGAGTATCTGCACAGAAACAGGGCTCAAAATGTAAGTTCATGGGTATAAATAAAGTAATGCAAAAGCAAAGCTGATATTAAGTTTTTGCATTAGTATGTGCAGTAAAAGTAGGAATGGGTTTTTAATAGGTTCTTTTGTATATTGTTGTTGTTGAGGGGGTTTTTGGGTTGTTTTTTACTTAAATGAAGGGAAAGTAAGAAGAGAGTGCAGAAAAAAAGGAAACTGAACCATGTCAATTTAGTGAGTTTGTTTCTTTTCCTCCTGGGGATCAAAAATGCAGAAGGGCGCTGGCCCTCTGTCAGCCCACATGTGCCCTCCTCTACCCACAGGCTTCATCCTGGTGAGGTTCCCTTTTTTAGGAAGGCAGGAAGGGCAGTGCTCCCTGCAGGAATGTGAGCTTGTGATCCTGGTTAGGATCCACTTTACCTGAGAAACAGTGATTCCTAGCTGCAGTTCACCTAAGCCAGGTGCCTGTCTGTGCGTACCAGGAAGTCTGTGGCTGCTGCTCCTTCCTTGTCTCAGAATCGAGTGCAAGGAACCAGAGAAAACACAGTGCCCTGTTTGTTTACTCTCCACCCTGCTAAAATGCATGTGGTTTCATTTCTTTCCTTTGTAATAAACTGTGCCCACCACAGCGTATATTCTTTTAAATAACATTTTAAAATGTTTTCCGGTAAATTAAAGTGATGACATGTTTGTAGGGTTCATTGTTAATTTCATTTCCTTTGGCTCAGCCAGCCAGATAAAATGCAATGTTATTAATCTTTGTTTAAAAGAAGATCCTTTGCCGAACAGTAATAAATGCTCTTGATAGATTTGTCAGGAAAATGAATGATAATCATTTGCAGATAGACACAAGCCTAGTATGGAAGATTAATAAGAAAATATGTATTGGCATCATTAATAACATCTGCTGCCAATGGACTTGTATATTGGTTGCAGCCCTGAGAGCGATGTGTTCTTGGTAGGATGCTGCCATTCATCATGTGCTGGGAGGAGCTGCTCGGGGCTCAGGGGCTGATGACAGGCTGCTCCCCAGGAAAGGCTCCCCGGGACCCCAATGCCTGGATGAGCCTGTCATCACCAAACCCTGGATCTGCCTTCCCACGTGTTCCTGAGAAATACCCCAGGAATTTGCTCATTCCTTGGTTTTGGGGCATGGCTGGCTGGATTGGCAGATGATCCCCCTTCCCTCGGGCGCTCTGTCCCCGCGGGGTGGGACGAGCCAGGCTGGTGGAGAAGCAGCTCCTGGCGTGGAGCAGCTTGTGCTGCAGCACCTGGTGTTTGACATGCACTTTCTCTCAGGGGGCACGTGGATGTAGGCAGAGGGAATGGGTGTAGGAAACAAGAGCAGAGGGACTGAAATGACGAAGAGCATGAAACTCACCCCATCCTCAATATTCAACCAGGAAGAAAAATACAATCTCTTTTTTAATTTGGTTTTGATTTGTTTTTATTTTTGTGTTTTTTTTTTTTTTTTTTAGCTAATTTTGTTATTTTCCTTGAAAATACAAGGAAAAGTCAAGTTGTTTTGAGACAGCTTTGGTTTATTTCAATAAACGTTTCAGGCTCCCCCTCGCCAGTCATTCCTTCTTCTTTTGTTTCACTTCAGTGGTTCAAAGCAGAGTAGTAAGTCAAATAAATTTACCAGTGAAATGTGTTCCTCCTGAGGGGTACACAGCTGGCTGCATCTGGCAGTGCGGATGTCTCCATCCCTTCTGAAGCCAAGCTCAGAGATGCAGTCACAGCTCTCAGACAGCATTACTTCAACTGACATAGACAGCATCATTCTAAAGGAAACTGCATCTTCCAGGGCCCATGGGGTGAGAGGGGAAAGGGAAGAAATCAGCACCGTGTAACCAAAGACAAAAATGGTTTGTGTTTTAAAAAAAAAAAAAAAAAAAAAAAAACAAGGCTTAGTAAAATTCAGTTCTACTCTCAGCAAAACTGAACTTCTCTTAGGGGAAAAAAAACTAATCTCAAGCATTTAAAAAAATGCCCCAATTTTGCTCATCCTGCCCTGTGTTGCTTTCCCAGTGGCTTTAGCAGATGTGTGGTCCAAAAAAGCCAATAAAGCCACAGAGCCAAGGGCTGCTGAGGGTCTCTGTGGCTCAGGAGCACTTGGCTCATCGCAGCTCTAGGCAAGGACATGAGAGCCCTGGTATTTCTTAATGCACTGAAAATGTACCTGTTATTATTAGACATTTACCAGCTATTAATCTCAGCTGGTAACTTGATTTCCTCTAAATGTTTTGAGGTGCCCTCTGATCCAGGCATCACCTGCTTGAAAGAGAATAGTGGAAAGGCAAAGCAAGTTCTGTGTTGTATTCCTCTTCCCTGGGGATGGATGGGCAACTGAGAGGGCTGAGATCTCCCTTGTGCAAACAAAACCTACTTTTTTCTCTTAGAATAAGCAAATACTTACACTGACTTGCATGAGGCCAGCACAGACCCCATCCTGCCCAGCCAACTCAGTCTCCTCCATTCAAACTGAGGAGAAGCAGGGGAACCATGACCTGGGCTTCCTGTGCCAGGTGGAAACAGAGTCTTGTTTCTTCTCTTCTTGCTCTCATTTCCTCCATCTTTATGGTGGCATGCTTCACTTCATGCCCTCGCCTCCCTGCACAGCCCATGCCTGATGACTTGGACATGCCCCTCAGGTGCTGGAGTGGAGGTTCACATCCCTGTGGGCATTTTTAGCCTTCTCCAGGTGAGCATCCTAACCACCAGGCACAGATGTTAACATGGTTCAAAAGATTACGGCTGTGCCACATTACATGATGGCACCAAGATGGGTCAGAGAAGCCCAGACTTGCTCAAGAAAGCAGAGACCTAGACTGGGCCCCAAGAAAGGACATTTCTTTTCCCTGTGACAGCCAGATCTCTGTGGTCCCAGGGAGCCCTTTGTGCATCAGTGCAGGATGGATCACCACAATAACCCAAAGTCAAGACTGGCTTGGTTACTGAGGCACCTTTATTGCTGGTAATGCTGTTAAGGGGCAGCATCAGCCTGATGAGCAAACAGGCTCGGGCTGCTGTGAGACCCACTGTCACACAGCAGGGTGGGCAGGATAGGGGGCTCAGGGAGAAGCTCCCTGTTCCCACTGCTGATGCCAACAAGGCAGGAGGGGTGGGGTGGAAGGAGTCGAACACAGATCCTGGGGTGGCTGGGGGAGCCAGGGTAGTCACTGCTGAGCTAATCCAGTGGTCCCCCACTGACCCCACCTGAATTTTAGCCATACAAAACAGATGCAGATAGTAATTAAGTCTCCTTCTGTGCACTGGTGTAAACCAGAAGTCCTTACCCTAAGCGCAGCAGGGCAAAGTCAGCCCTGAGAGAGGATGCAGCCACAGATGGGCTTCCCAAAGCCTTTGCTCCTTGCTGGGCTCAGCTCTGCACCTTTAAAATTGACCCCAGCCCTCCTGACTTAGCCCATGTGCTACCCCATATATCCCCTGCATCCCAGATGTGGCTGGAGTTGAGTCTTGGTCACACCTTATGGCAAAACTGAGCCCCACAGTCATTCCCAGCAAGCAGTGCTTCTAGGGAAGGGCTGTGCCAGTGGGACCATCACCAGGGGCTCTGTTACCTGGTGCTTCCAGCTCAGACAGGAAGGTGAGAGAAACCAAAGCCACACACTGCTTGACCCCATCTCAGCCAAAATATGCCCACAGGAAGACATTAATGGCGAGCAGGAGAATAGCATTGGCATTGCAAACAGTCTTCCACAGGGGCTTTTCCTCGATGCTGGTGAGTCTCTGCTCCAGGGCAGCTCTCTCCTCCTGGGACAGGGTGGGCCCGGGACTGGTGGACAGACCGCAGAACCACAAATACACCATTTTCCAGCAGGGAGGCTTCGCTGCTGTGAGAGATGGACCAAAAAATGGGTGTTAGAACCTACTGGGACTCTTCTCTCCCTCCTCCCATTAGTTTGGAGGTGCAACAGCCAGTCTAAAGTGGGGTGTGAGAGGCACCTTGGATAGGAGATGCAATATGAAGATGGGAAAGGGAAACTTCTCCCTCAACCATGTATAGCACAGCCTGATTACAGTCAGTTGATTGCAACACCAATCACTCATTAGTTAATTAACAGACCTCTTCCCTCTACTCCCCAACCCAGCTTCCATCCACTTTCAAAAATTCCTGACAGCATGATGGTCCATTTAGAGATACCCTGGCTTGTTTATTACACGTGACGTGCCAGGTGAAATGTGTGTTTTAATTGTCAGCCCTGTGCTGTGTGTATTTCACTGGCTGTTCTTTCCAAATATAACCTTTTTTTGAAATGCAGGATGTCATAGGGCCTTGAAAAAAGGTGTTAACCAGAAAAAAAACCCTCATTAAACTGTCAACTGCTGTGTTTCACATTTCCTTCCCCATCATTACTAATTACCAAAATACCACGATACTTGTTTATAAAAGTCTCAGCTAGTTAAGTGAAATATGAATTGATAAGAAATAATAAATAATGCTGAATGACTGCATTCAGCTTAACCCAAAACTTCTTCTATTAGGCAAAAGAAAATTAAGAGTTTTTTTAGTTATTCACTTCTGTTCAGCTTGGCTGTAATTGGTACCAGTGTCCTTTGGACTGACCAGCAAAGGGAAGGAGTGAAGAAATCTTATGTATGATCCTTTATTCTGAAATTTCTGCTCTGAAGGTTAAGCTCAAAACCAGAAAGTTGCATTTTTTAGTGGATTTGCAGAATAAAGCTCTGCCCACTCTGAAAAGAACTTGCCTATGTAGCATTTCCTGCTACTGTTCTGTCTCCTGCCAACTCTTTAAGTTCATTTGACTCTTTGCCTTCCTTCTTATTAAACACCCTCAGTAGGACACACAGCTATTTAAGATCTGAGTTTTTAGCCATGGCTTATATCCTAAGGGAAGATGAAAGATACTTGTTGGCATCATGTAAATGAGGAAACTGAGGCTTGGAAATTCATTCCAGGACATCCACAAAGTGCACAGGTCTGCTCTCTGGGCCTCATGGTCCCTTCAGATTGTGATCCTACTTTGATACAGTTTGTGACAGCATCACTGGGTGAGTTTGGTCAGCAAAGCCCACACAGGAGTCCAGAAGAGGTATCCCCAGCACACACACAAGGGGCTTATCTCTAGCAATGACACAGCCTTCTAAACTGATGTACTTGTAAATACAAGCCCAAGCTCCAGTCAATGCAACAGGTGGCCTTAAATGAGGGACTTAAATGAGATGCTGGCAGTGAAGTCACATGCATGTGAGCACGTCTGCTCACACCCAACCACCCTACCTGCCTCCTCCCTGGCACCTGACTCCGCGCTTTCGGCCAAGCCGCTCTCTCCATTGGCTGGATTGATCTTTGCTGCTTCATTCTTGTAATTTTTCAGGTCGATGGCAGGTTCTTTTCTGTGCCTGGTCCACCAAGTCAGGCATGCAAGCTGCAAAGTGGGACAGAGAACAAACAAGTTATTGCCTGTCAGTCCCAAAGTGGCATGCCAGTCACCTCCCTCTTTGAGGAGCACAGGTACAAGATGGTGCTAAGAGAATTGTTTGAGGTGATCTCCCACTTTCCCTCACCTCCCTTCTGCACAGGTGGTACCATCCAAATGGATCCAAAAAGCCAAGAAAAAGTGTGAATTAATCAAGTTTCTATCTATTTTTTTTAAATAACCTGTTCCATCCCTGTTTCTATCAGGAGTAATCTTTTAGTAAACATTGAAGAAGCAGCTTCCTATTTTCTAGGCTCATGTGATTGACATGAAATAACAATAATCTGCATCCAGAATGGCAGCACTCCAATGGGGAGGGGTAATAAAGTCAATTAAATAAAAATAAAAAAAATAAGCCAAGATACCTCTCTGGTGACAGTCAGTTGCAGACTGCAGTTGTATCCTTAGAGGATTTTTTTAAATTCTAGATTTCTCTGTTGGGCCAATACAAGATATTACCTCTCTCTGAAGTCTCTCAGTGAAAGAACCATCCAAAGCCACAAAGGATGATCAGTCCTGGACAGGCTGTTGCAGCTGCAATCACTTCTCCTTTACAAATGCAAAAGGTTTGACACTCTCATTCTAGAGCAAGCCTGAAAGTCTGCCCCTCTCTGGGACACAGGGAGAGCACAGGAGGCATCAATCTTCCAAACACCTCAGTGGTCCTTTGGCAGCTGTGGGGTGGAGTTACCCACCCCAGGGGCTCAGGGCTTTGGGTTTAAGCCTGGCCTGCTGCTGCTTTGGCTGAGCATGGCACACCAAGTAACTTGATGGCATCAGCACTTCCCGACCCCTGCCTGCTCTGGCCAGCAAGGACCACGCTCATCAATCCCTCTCCAACGCAGCTGCCCACGGGGCTGTGCTCTTGTCCCACCCCACAGCTGCCTGGCAAGGGGGGCACAGGATGGGACCGGGACAGCAGGGGTGACACCATGCCAGGCAAAGTCACGTGTGTGTCCTATGAGCAGCTGCCTCCCTGCTCTGCCCTGGAAATGAACGTCTCAAATGGGTCACTTACAAAGTAACGTGAGTTTAATTTTTGAATTTTACACACACAGATCTAGGCAGGAGTTTCCAGCTGACACAAAATGTTGCATAATTTCCAGAAGATTTATGGCTTTATTTAAATCATTTTCAACCAAGATGAGCATTGGGCAGGGCTAATCTTTCTTGTCATGATGTGCTAAATTGCTTTGATTTGATGATCCTCATCTTTCTCAGGGATTCTTTTTTCTTTTTTTTTAATCACTTAGGAAATGTCACCGGAACATAGCAAAGTTTCAGGGTACTAAAGGATTTCCAAAACTTCTTCTTTTCTCTCCTCTTCCCTCATGTCACTGAATCACTGTTTCTTCACATTGCAGCAAAATCTGCAAGGGCTGGGGTGTACCTGGGGCTCAGACTCTGCCAGATGGAAGTAATTCCCAATGGAAAGCAGCAGAGGCACATAACCTCATGACACACCATCCCACTGACCCATCCAGGAGCTGGTGCATTGACCACGGCCAGACAAAGCAAATCACCCCCTTAGAGAGCTCCCTGGTGAAGCATCACACCAACACTCCAGCTTTAAGCTTCCCTGTGGTGGATTTTGGCTGACTATTCCTTGAGGTCCCTCTTTCTCCCCTTTGCCACTGCTAGAAGGACATGTGCAGGGCAGACCAGCAGCTCTGTGTGGCCATGGAGGCCTCCACAGGGCTGGCTACATTCCCCTGGTACGGACTCCTGAAGGGATGGGATGGGGGAAGGCAGATGATGGTGTTTGTGTGCCTGGAGAAAGCAAACAATTACATAAATAAGAATTGCTGAGAAGGGAGCTGTGTCAGCACGACTGACTCGCACCTTGGAAATACTGCCTGAGGCCACCATGCCCAAGGGCAGGGGAGCAAGAAGGAGCTGCTTGGTGGGTCCTGGGGAGTCCTGTGTCTCTGCTCCCAATTGCAGAGCCCTGAGTGCACCCTGCCTGGGGAACCCTTAGTTTGTTCCTCTGTGAGTGCCTGCTTCCCACAGGAGCTGAGTGTTTGGCTCTCAATGGCACCAAGTGATGCTGTGGGAGCTTTGGCTGCAGCACCTCAGTGAGCATGGGGTGAGTTCAAGGCAGCCAAAGGGAGCTTGGTGCTCCTCCCAGGATATGCACCAAAAGGAGCCACTGAAGCCAGACCTCAAGAGACAGGGAAAACAACCCCACCCCTGAGGACATCAAGTGGAATTACCAATCCATCAGCCTGTCTGTGTGAGCCCTGACCCCTGGGGAATTGACCTGCTGGTGTAGATTTGTGCTTTGTGGGCTGTTCCTCTGCCTTTTCACCCTCACAGTCCCCTTGGACGAGGGAGTTTGCAAGAACTCAGCAAAGTTTTTCTTTTGTTGTTTGTAAACTAGAATAAATCCTTCTGTTCCAAAATGCCATCTGGCACCTGACAGTTGTGTTTCAGCTTCACAGTCTCAAATTTAATTGTAAGCTCTTTTGCAGGGTTTTCAAGGACGGCGTGACACAATATGGACTACCTACAATGAAGACATATGAACTCTGGAGCATACCAAACAAATTCCTTGCATACTTGTTTTCCAGCACAGCATCAATCACCACAGGGATGGGAGAGTGTCCAAAACAGCAGGAGAAAATGCTACAGCTTGCAGTTCTCAGATTGTAATTCATTTAAAGCCAGGAACATTAGCTGTACCACTCTAACATCAGATACAAATCTCTTTTCTCCTTTTGCCCATTTACTATCTCAAAAGCATTGAGATTCAATATTTAAAGTTGTCCAGTGTAGATCCTCAGCTGGTGTAAAGCAACATAACTGTGCTCAACAGCTGTTCCTGCTCTTTGAAGGCAATGGAGCTATGCTGATTTACATCTGCTGAGGTATGATCTATCACTGTACATCCTTGGCTTTGTCTTTGGTGGCTTGTTTTTCTTTTCTTTTTGCTTGACAAAACAAATCACACAATTCCTAGTTCTTATACTATGCCTTTCATCATTCCATCTCAAAGCACTGCAGTTAAGAGCTAGCAGAACTAGCCCTGTCCAATTCTTATAGGAGAAATATCCAAGGCTCACAAAGGGAACCGACTAACACAGGGGACTGGGAAGCACCAGCCCTTGAGATCCTCATCCAGGACACCTCCTACCAGCCTGTCAGGGGGGGACACAGGCTTTTCCCCACAGGTTTGCCCACTTCCATGCCAAACCCCAGCACCCTGGGGTAAATAATCGTCCAACACAAAGGCCACGTGCCACTTTCTATCCAGAGAGTTAGAGCCTGACACACCCACCGGATTTCTACCTCCTGCCCTTCCTTCCCTAAACCCTTCTGTCCTTGAGCCACCTCAGCACAGCCACAGCCTCACTGGAGATGAGGAGATAAGCCCTGCTTGTGGGACACCATGAGTTATGGTCCAAACCTACACCTGCACTCATGTCTAGGGCATAATTTGGGGTGAGTCTGACTGAGGAAAATGAAAAATGCTGGTCTTACTGCTGCCCACTCAGATTAACCCAGTAACATTGTGTCCTACCTCAGCTTAAACCCCATACCGTCACTGTGACTGTTCTCAGACCTTTCCTGTTGAAATGGGGGATAAGTAGTAGAAAAAGAATAGAATCAGTCTAAAACTAAACAGGGACAGACTCTCCCATTCCTACTGAGCTATGGGGAGGTGGAATTAGCTACCACTCAGTGGCAGAGGTTTCCTGGCAGCCTTTCTCATTTTCCTTGTGGTGCAAAGATACTGAGGGTGGGGGGAGTACATGGGATGGTCATCACAATTACCAGATGATTGATCTGGGTCTCTGTGTCCAGCCTTTCACTGTTGCAGGCAGTATCATTAATTCTCATTAATTTTCTCCAACAGAACCTCTCATACAATGGTCAGGCACTGAGCTCAGCTTTGTATGAAGTCCATAGCCTACCAAAAGGTTATCCGTTTTTAGACAGCTTCCCAAAAAATAGCCCATGTACTGTTAGTTCCTGGCCAGTGCTGCTCTTCAGCAAGTTCTCCTCTCTCCCTGGCTCTCCAGATTTACCTGGCGGACCAGCCACCACCCCGTGTCCCTTTTTCCTGTGGGATAACTGCATACAGCCATTTCAGGCAAAATCCTGATCTCCCTGGCCATACCACTGGCTCTTTGAAGAATATGTCAAATAAGGTGGCTCATATTCAGCACCTATAAACACACACATTTCAGTAGAAATACCACTGAAAATATCCTCTGAGGGATCTCTTATGATCATAACCTTTCTTTCCCTAATTCTATTACAGTAGGCCTTCGTCCTGAACTCCCCCTCCTGAAAGATGCTTTAAATGTTTTCCTGCCTCTGAGGTCACACTAAAAAGCCTGTAGGTGCTGTGGCCAGTTTCTTCATTTCCCGGACTGTCAGTGCGATGCTCCCTATTCGCCAGTGCTGTGTTAATGCATCTTATCTTGCTATTGCTGTGGGCAGGGAGCACTGCACATGTTTAGTTATCACAGGTCAGATGATGAGTGGGAACTCATTAAACCACAGTAATTAATTGCTGGCAACCATCTGGCCACCCCTGAGCAGTAGTGAACAACGTAAGCAGCAGAACTAATGCTGCCTCCTTGCCAGTATTTCTCTCTCCCATGTGGATCCTCTGATAGCTAATAAAAGCTGAGAGTTTATCTCAAAGCAGACACAAAGACTCTCTCTCTCCCCTCGTCTCCTCTATCTGAGCACCTGCTTTCATGTAATCTTTAAGAGCAGGGTGTCTTTGACACCACTAACATTCCCATCAAACATTGATGGAACTGGTTAATGCTTTACAAGTTATGAGGAAGCAACAGATAGAAAATGCTATGATGGCATCACTCTCATTTCCTCATGCAGTTAGACAGAAAAAAATAGGTCTTTTAAATCGATCCAGTAACCTTTGCTCGGAGGTAGATGGCAGTTTTGCTATATTGGCAGCTACTTTAAAACTTGGGACCAGGAAGAGTTGCTTTAAGGTTTTATTATATAAAACCTCCCAACGCTGCACCATTTTAATGTGCTAAGTAAAAGAAAGTTGTGCTTCACTCAAAGTTATTAAATTTAATTGAGATCATATTGGGACAAAATGTTATTTTCCTAAATGCCCATGTTGCAAAAGATATTAATCTTATTTGCCTGCAAGATTGATGCTGGCTCTGCTGAAACAGGCTAGATGCTACAATTAGATATATTTAATTCCTCCTCAGCAGTGCTCTGTAATATGATTTCATCTCCTTCCCCTTCTACTTTTCTTTCTATTCTAGTTATGATGGGCTGTGGTGTCTGCCCAGCTCCAGGCACAGCATGGGAACTCACACTCAAATTGAAGCACTCAGTGCCTCAGAAGCATTAACACTATGAAACCTGGGGAATAGAAAGCTGAGGAGTTTCTTGGCAGCATATGCATTACACACCATTTCTTAACCAGGGGAGGAAAAGAAAAGGGCAGATTACAGAGATTTTTGGTAACCAAACAGAGGCTCTGAGAAAAGGGTGTCACTGCAAGTCACTTACCTTTTCTTCAGGGACTGGTGGGGTGCAGAGACTAATAAGGACGATGACAATCGCAGTGAGGACACAGAGGATGAGGGCAAAGTAGAGGTAGTGCAAGTCCTTTAGCACAGCTGGTCTTCTGTCCTCCTCCCCACAGGATGGTGTGCTATAAATAAACTCCATGATCATCCGGACCAGACCAACAGCCAGACCAACCATGAGGCCCCAGAAAGCACCCTGAGAAAAGGCAAGCAGAAAGAAAAGGTCTCCACATGTTACTTTTGGAACCTGCAGTTCTCCCTCTCCTTTCCCCCTCCTCTCCCAAGACTTTTTATGCATGGTGGAAATCCACACTGACATGCATCAAAGGGGGATTTTTTTTCAGTTAAAAATCCTCATTTTCTCTCTCTGCCCTTGAACATGGAACAGACAGAGCACAAACAAAGCAAGAACCCCCTCCTAAGAGTATTTCCCCAACTAGACTTTAACATATCATCCCTAAATGGCAGAATAACTTTTCTTTCGTGCTTTCAAATGAGACTGCCAAGAAGTACCACTTGCAGTGACTTCTTGGAAGCAAACACACATACACTGGAGACTGGGCTAAGATTCACCAACACCTGCCAGGGAAAGGCTGTCTCATTGTCACTTTTAGCTGGACTGGCTCTGAGTTTGAAGAGTCTCAAAGGCTAAGTACTGAGGAGAGAGATACTTATTTATTTTATCAAATTAAAAACCCATATCAATTGGTTGTTGACACTTCACTTACAGGCTCATTAATCCTCTTGCAGAAGATTGCCAAGAGGAAGAGAGCTGTGATTGGTGGGGCCAGATAGCTGGTTATGGACTGAATGTAGTCAAAGAGCTTTCCGCTGTTGGCTGATTGAATGATTGGGATCCAGAGAATACTGATGACCACAAGAATGAGGATAAAGACTCTGAAAGATGATGATAAAATTGTGTTAGCTCTGCAGGTGGTGGAGTCCACTTGAAAATGAGGTTTTGCATCAAAACATGCTCCTAGTTACTCTCAGAATTCCCTAAGAAAAAAATCCACAGATTACTCTCAAGAAGTTTTCCTTGTATACACAGGAAAAGAGAAAATTGTTCTCTAGGAAGTCATTCAACCCATTCCCAAAGGTAAATTCACAGACTTCAGAGTGAGCTGTGCTAGGACTTGCCAGTCAACATGCAGGAGAGACCCACAAGAGCAGTGCAAGCCCTTCAGCCTGGTATGTGAGTAATTGCAATGTATCACTCCTGTCTGATGTAAAAATAGTATGTTCTTAGAGATCTCTGGTGAGGATGACTCCAGAGCACCTGTGACTTTTTTAATAGTTACATTTAAGGCAGTATTTATAATAAGTTTAGAAAAGGCAGACCCAATGATCTACCTAGTTCAGGGGCACACTCAGTGTTTGTCTTTGACCAGGTTTATCCAATATGAAGCTGGAAAACACAGTACTCTTTCCCAAGCTGTGTTCCTGCTCTATATTATAGGCACCAGATTCTTCTCAGTGAGTCCAGCCTGAAGAACTTAAATGCTGCACTCAAAACAGATGATGAGAGGAACAAGACATAAATAAATGTAAGGACCTGCCCACAATCATCAGCTCCTGCTCCGAAGCCTGCCTGCGGATCCGCTGCCAGATGTCTATAACAAAGAGAGTGCTGCTGCTGTTGAAAATGGAGGTGAGGGAACTCATCAAGGCTGCCATCATCACTGCAATCATCAGACCCCGGAGCCCTGTGGGAGCAGAAGAGGAAAAGGAAATCAGGACTAGACCTTGGGCCTCTGAGCACTGTTATTTTCATCCCAGTCTCTGGTAAATGCAGTAACACTTCCACATCCTTAGGACAGATGAGGGCAGTCTGATCCTACGGGTTTCTCACCATCAGGCATGAGTTCAATCACCAGCTTGGGGTAGGCAATGTTGGAACAACCCACTGCAGCTCCACAAACTCTTTTACAGATGTCTGGGTCCACGCAGCCCACTTCATCTGTAGAAGACAGGAAAACAACAGGAAGTTGGTGTAAACCTCACTGAGCCACAGGTTGTTTAGTCAAAGCGAACAAATCTTGATGCCTTGTGTGGTTCCATATAAATTCAGAGGTGGAGTTGGAACAGAGCTACAATGAGGGGAGATGAACAATATTTCACATCGTATAATAAAGGTGAAGCTTTGAGAGGACATTTTGCAGTTCTGTTCAGGGTACAGACAAAACTCTCCTGGATGTTGCATAATTGTAATCCTTGATGATTTGTCATTTGTTGGAACTGGACTGTTTCCACGAACCTGTCAGCTGGGTTCCCAATGATGTTGCAGTCTGACTCACTCCTGTTTAGGAAATCTGGAAGATAGGCACTTTTCTACAACAGTGGTCCTCCTAATGAAGGTATTTCTTCCTGGGAACAGGCATGCTCTGAAGAAACCAGAAAATGCCTTGGGAGACAGTAGGGGGCTATTTTGCATAATCCATCAGGAACCAAATGAATCTGTGTGCTAAATGGTTAAAGCTCTCCAAAATACCTAACGAATGTAATCCACGGGACCTGAAGGACAACCTCAGTGCTCTGTGTATTTAATTTCATTGATTTCCACAATTAGACAGATGGATGCAATCTCCACAGTATGGAGCTATATGTCCCCAGTGGAAAATATGCCCCATATGGATACTCCCAATGACTTCTGCCACTGTGGGAGAAAGGGAGGTGGAGGGAGGACATGGGAACACCATGGTACAACAGAAATATGTATGAGAATATCTGTAGGACAGCAGTTTCTAAGACGTAAAAGTGCTGGCAGATCTGTGTGTCACGGCAGGTATGAATCTCTGTGGCAAAGAACATGGGAAGGCTTACCTGGATAAAGAGCTCTGCTGATCATTCCTGGCATGACAATGAAAAACATAGGGAAGATTTTCAGATATCCTCCCAGCACTGATCCACCTTTGGCATGGGAGAGGTTCTTGGCAGAGAGAGACCTCTGGACTATCACCTGCAATCAGTGCAGAAAGAGAACAAAGAGTAAAACAGAAGCACAAGAGAGAGAGCAGGACCCATCCTCTCTCTGTCTCTCCTTCTCATGGATGACTTTCATCCAGCAGGATCCCAGGGTGGTTTGCATGCCAATGGCAACTTTCCCACCTCGGATGACTGCAGCCTGCTGCCACTGCTCAGAGCTCAGTGCACAGGCTATAGGAGAGGGCAGTGTGGAAATTTCCTTTACAGGAACAATTTCGCCCTTGACTGAAATGAAGCCACCTTGAGAGCTGGAGACAGCAGCTGTATGGCAGCAAGAGACACAGAATGAAGCAGACTGTAGCTGTTTTGGTAAAAGCTCAGTGGTGGGGTTTCATAATTATCCCATCTCAAAGTACAGAAGCACCGTGTCTTGAGAAACACATACAGCTCTCCTTGTTTATAGCTTGAAAAGGAATAAGAGACGTGAGACATCTGGGAATATGAATGGCTTGTCTGGAGGTCTACACAAGGTCACTGCAGAGCCAGCTCCAGATCCACATTTTTATATCCTTCTCATGCTAACTGCATGAAGACTCACAGTACCCACCACAGTGGGTTAAAGACAGAAGAAAATAACCAGTTGTCACTGCATTAAGAAGTGCACAAAATTAGCAGCTTGCTGAGAAGGTGGAAGGAGTGAGATATGCTGGTCTGGACCAGTAAAACGGTAGCCACTCCTGCACAGTGACACTCAAGTCATTTTTCAGCTCATGGGTCCACAAACTGAGTAGTGGACTGAAAATACCAGCATGATGGTTTGTCTGCAGAGGGAAGGACTTTCTTTACCTGGTCAGTGCACCAGCACCAAAGAGCCAGCACAGAGAGCCCAAATATGAGGCCAGGCCAAGGAATGTCTCCGGTGATGGGATCCCTGAACAAATGAAAGGCATCCGCACGTGGCAGGTGACAGGTTGTGTTTGGGACTATGATCTTTGGTATTGCTGTGCTGTATTTCTCCTGAAGTCCTTCATACCAGCCAACTTTTTCAAATCCTGAAAAGAAAATGCCAGTGATTTAAAGGCTGGTGCATCCTGCAAAGTTATTATCTTATCTGAGTCTCCTGATTACTTTACTCTTATCTTCATCCTATCTCCTTTCTTTTCATTCCACCCTGGCTTTTGGCAGTCAAAGTTTGTACAGAAGTCAGTTGGATTTTGCCCAGAGTCCATGTGGTTTGAATAGCACATCCTGGAAGATGATCAATGAAGGAAAATCTCCATGATCCTAATCCCTGCAATGTCCTCAGCATCTACTCTTTACTCAGTCACCCTCCAAGGGCTAGAGCAGGAAGGTATGACATGAAAAAAATATATACTTATATTTCTGTTTGACAAAAAAAGCTTAAAGCAAAGGCTGATGATGGTCAGGTCCTTGCTGTTCTTTGTTTTTTTTATAACGCTCAGTTACGCCCACATGAACCCACAGTAACTCCCTAAGTCAACAGTGAAAGTCAGCAGGATTACTCTGAACTGACACAAGCTTAATGAGAGCTGAGTTTGGCTCTCAGAATGTGATGTTTCAAAGTTCTTTGGCAACTCCAGCAAGGTGAAGTTATCCAGAGCCTCCTCACCTCCATAGAGTTAGTGCAAAGGATGAAGCAAATCTGATGACTCAGAGGATAAGAGTTGTGCTGGCACTTCTCTGAGTGGTTAAAACTCATTTCTGCACCACACATGGAAGGGTGAGGCACCCTGCTAGGGTCTAATGGCCATGGGACCATTAAACAAGGGTGTGATGCCACTGCAGGTTCCCCTTACCTATGAACATGAGGACCAAAGCTCCCAGCACCATGATCACGGTCTGCAGCACATCTGTGTAAATCACAGCTGTTAAACCACCTGTCAGGAGAACCAGAGACAACAGGAGTGTACAGTGGAACAGGTACCTCACCTGGAAAAAGGTTTTCCTTGGCCCCAGACCTGTGATTTCAGGACAGACTTGTTGGGAGAAGCTGGCACTGAGCTGGTCCCCAGAAGCCCTCCCACGGGGAATGGCCTGAAGGGGTTTTGTACCTTCATGAGAGGACTTGGAGGAGGTTTAGCATCTTAACATCTAAAGGTGCTGATTTTGCAGAAAGATAAAAAATTAACAAATATGGGCAGTGGGAGCTGAGAGCCTTGTGCAGTGTTAGAAAATCCTCCAGAAAATAGTGATGTTCCCCCCACACCAGTTGCCCTTGGGCCAGAAGGGGAGAGGGGAATAGCCAGAGGACTCCAACAGCTGGGAGTGACAGGGCAGGGACTATCAGCAACCAGGGCAATCTCCCCCTTAGACCAAGACATGAATACTTTCCCCTAGGTAGGAAATGGGAAATTAATATCTGAGGCCCCAGTTTATAATATTTCTTTAAAAATCAGCTATTTACCAGCTATGGTGTAGACAGCAGTCACTGCTAGCAAGACCACAGTGGACAAGTAGAGGTTCCAGCCCAAAGAGATTTGGATGAACAATGCTCCGGAAAAAATGTCTGTCTGGAATAAAAAACCCAAGGGCAGTCTGGCATTAGTGGTGCTCCGTGCAAGTGAAATCTAATAAAGCAGCTTGCAGCCCTCTGCGGCTGAAAGCATTGACGAGGGAGGACACCACGAAGGTGAAGTGGAAGAGGAGGAGAGAGCTGTTGGGGCTCTTGGCTATGAACCTTGTTCTGAGTGTAAGGAAAAACTTTCCTCCAGGTCAAAGCTCTCAGGATGTGAGAGCTGGGGGAGCATGAGGGTAAAAATCAAGATCCTATGCCAAGGGACTAAAAAGTAATCCAAATAAAGACAATCTTCATGTCATAAAATCCTCATGGCACAGAGAAATACTGGTGGAAACTGTCACTCCTTTAGCTGACTGTGAAACATCCATGGGTAGCAGAGCCCAGGTATCCACAGGCAGACACAGGAGGGAAAGGGGGGTAGATAGCAGAGACCACATTCTTCCCAGGACTACATCTAGTGACCAGGAGGCACTCCTGCTTGAAAGACCTCTAACGAATCACTGGTGTCTTACACCATGATTTATTTATCTGAAAAGGTCAACTGCTTGCTTTTCTGTTCATGCAGTTCATCATACTGGAATGACTCCAGAAAAACAGGTTATACCTGCCGAGGACCTCACTAGAAATACAGAAAGCCCCATAGGCTGTGTTTTGTTTGGACTTTCTGGCAGAGGAAGTGACACCAGAAACTGGATGAAACCTGGAATTACACAGATAACATCACTCAAAATTGCATAAGGTGATATGGGAGATGTTTGTGTTGGGAAATCAGTTTGAAGGACACCTGTAAATCTGGTATGGGGTGAGACAGAGGTGAAGACATTTGCCAAAGGAGACAGGAGCATGGGGCAAGAATTCTATTTGCTGCACCTGAAATTAGCACCTTCAAAGCAAGAACCCAGTGCAGCCCCCGACCTCTGCAAGCCTGAGACAGGACAAGGCACAGTCAGTACACCAGAGGAATCAGGGTGCCTTCTGGGGCCTGACTTCCCAGAAGGAAACACAAACACCTCTGTAGCCATGCAGGATCAGTCCTCTGACAACACTCTTTATTGAGATCTCTGTTTTCTTTGCAAGCCAAGAAGACTGCAGTGCCCTAGTTGTTAACCTATGTTTGGGCAGAAAGCACAGGGAGAAAAATCCTTCTTGTAACCAAGTGCCTGCTGTCCAGCCAGCCGCTAAATGAGCTCTCCACAAACAATAGCACCGCTTAATAGAAAGCACCTGTCATGCCCATAAACTCCACCAGCCACATCCATCAGCCACGCGTGAATTAGCTGCACAGAGGAGAAACCACTGAGATGAAACAGCCCTGACGGAGGCCAGGGTCCTGCTCTGAAAAGCACTGGCAAATTCTGCTCTGCTGAAGGTCATTCTGAAAGACAGCTCTGTTTTTGCCACATACCTTGCCTGTGTGGCTGTGCACACTGTGGGCTGGGGCAGGAGAGATCTTCCGTTTACCCCTCACAGGTAAAGAGGCTTCAAGTGCCTCTTTGCAAGACTTCAGCCAGGGCAATGCTCCAGTCCCACAGAGCAAAGCTCCTGGTGGCAGTGGTGACAACAATGGGTGACATGCCCATTAGAGGAGGAGATCTAACCTGCACTTCCAGCCTGGAACTCCTCTTAATGTCCCTGACAGGGCCTGGGACATAATAAGCCTGGGAGAAGAAATCTGAAGACAGCTTCAAAGCTCCAGTCAGTGCTTCCCGAGGCAACTTGGCATCTAAGTACTTCAGTAGGGTCTAGTGAAAAATGATTCATACTGGCCTTGTGAAAATCATCTTCAGTCACTGTAATGGACTTTGAAATACAGTCCTTTCCCCACAAGGGAGCAGGTAGTTTTTAGTAAATATCTGAGCATAAGTTCTACTTCTTTATGAATGACATTTAAATGTTGGAAATGCCTTTGCTTTCTGGTTACCAGCAGGTTACAATGCAACAAGCAATCGAGAAAAGAGGCTGAGTTTTGTCTTAAGCAAGAGCATACCTCCCTTTCACCATATCCTTTTTAGCACAACACGGGTCATAGAAAGAGAGAGAAATTACCATAACTAATGCTGAAAACTCAGCTACAAAAACAACAGCAGGTTTATGATAATTTAAGAGAATTTCACCTCTACTATTTGCTACCAGTCAGATTCTCAGATGGGATAATGCTGCCCTTCCTCTATCTCTATTGCCTAGGGTTTGATCTGATAGAAAAGGAAAAGCAGGCAGACAGCTCATGGTACTTACACTGTTTAGCAATTAGCTGCACACCCCTGTAAAGTTCTCACTGTGTGTTGCTGTTTAATGAGGGCGCTCTTTCTTAGGCTAGGTTTCCATGATCAATACAGAGGCAGGTGTTTACCTGAGCAGAGCAGAGCAGCACAAACATACTGCTATTGTTTCTGGGAGCTGAGGTGGTCCTTTCAAGGACATCTGAATTCTCTCTGAGCAGCCCTGAATTGTACCAGGATGGCTTAACTCTGCCCTAGATACAAAGGTTGTGTTCAATCGGATACATACGGATATCTTGGTGAATATATAGAGAATCAGGGACAGTACAGACATGTAGATTTGTATCCTCTGCCCTCCAAATCTCTTCTGCAGGTATTCAGGCATGGTGACTACTCCTGCTGCGATGTAAACAGGCACAAAGATCCAGCCGAGAGCCAGAAGTGCCCAGGTGGCCTGTTAAAGAGACAGAACATAAAGGCACATGATTCAACACATGGGAACAGCTTTTCCTTCTGTCCTGCCAGTGGGTATCCTAAGAAAGCAGGGAGGTACAGTGCCATGCAATGTATTGGAGAAGCAGTCTGACTTTTTCTCCCTGTTCAGAAGATGGGACAACCACAGGAGGAATTATTACAATTCAGTCAGAAGCTTTTGAAGTTCTCCTCCTAAGAAAGCCCTGCATCTCTCTGCCACAGGTGGCACACCTTGTTCCATGCCCTGGACTTTAGGGCAAGATGGTGTGGTTTGTTGCTCTGGATCTCTGAGAGAGGCTATTGTATTTGGTGGCCTTTGAAGCCACTGATGCTGTGGCCGTGAAGAGTTAAGTGATTCAGAGCAGGATGGGAGCATCTGTTTATTGCTTGATTAGCAAGTGATGAGGCTGAGGCAGCAGACTGTCCCTGCGGAGCATAAAAATAAGCAACAGCAAGACTCTGCCGGGATGTTCTCCTTGCAGGCTGGCACAGATGTGCTTCTGTCACTGGTAGATAAAGGGACAGTTCAGTTGCTCTGCCACAGGTGAAGAGCTTTTTTGGAAGGTGTAAAGGCATCTCCCACCATGTATTTCTTCTCTGATTCCCAGCAAAAGCCCAAACAGGAGAACTGATAGGGAAATAAAAGCCATTGGTTTGTCAAATCTCACATCCTGGCTGTCTTGGGCCATTGCCTTTCATCCAAGTACCTTACATTAGTCCAGATTTTATTTCAATCAGTTATTTAGGTTTCCAGAAAAGAAACTGATCTCTGTGAGCAGAGATCGTGACTGATTGAGGAGAACAGCCGTGGCTCCTGAAGTGACAAAGACTGGCTGAGGTGAAAGATGCCCATATGATCCCTCTGGCTGAGTGACGTCCCATGATAAAGGGAGAGAATAATGGCATATCTTTCGACTCTGAAAGAAATTAATCTAAACTCATGAAGTTAGATTTGCCCCAACATACAATCTTATCTTCATGGACTTCTAAAGTGCCTTGAATACGTTTTCTGAAGTACAGCAATATTTGTACGTCCTACATGTACCAGACTGAACATAATCTCTGGTTTCTTCACAAAGGACTTAAAGGTGATCTTAATGGTCTAGAAAAAAAAACAGTGCAGTGAATAGATAACCCAGGAAAGGGCTTTTGGTGGGCCCTACCTGTGCTCTGGCAAGTAACCAGCACTATTAGCACTCTCTGCTGATGTAGGCAAGAGATTTAGAGTTAGGTGAGTGATGTTTATCATGAGGCTGGCACTAATCTCACTCCTCATCACTGCAGCTGAGAAATTTCATTAGCATTGCACACAAAGGGCCTGGTTTTCGTGCTCTGTGTGATGTCAGTGGCAATTTTTCAGGGCACTTCCACAGTGCAGAATCAGACCTGCCTTCACACCCAGATGTTCACCCCAGAGACACCACATGTTGGCAGCTGACAGGTGTAGGCAGTGCTGCTGATTCTCCTGGATTTACAGTGAATTTAGGAGAACATGCTGCCTTTTTTTCAAAAAAAAAAAAACTCCCTCTACCCAGAATCCTGTGATTTTTCCAAGTACCTTTCCAACATTCATTAGCTTTTATTTTAATCTTCATGAGTGCAGACTAAAGCTTGAAATTATTGCCATGTGCTTCTGGGAAGGTCAAAGAGCTAATATTTCTAGTGGATTCCACTTAAACTAAAATAAAGATCTCATGTTTTCAAGGCTGTCGGAATGTCTGGAGGCTTCTCTCCTGAGGTTTGAACACTTGTTGCTGCTGATGCTGTTAAGCATCTGATTTTGGAGACAAACCCACAGCCCCTTTGCAAACAGTGACATCTTAGTTGACAAGAAAACTGACTCTTACATTCCACTCAAAAGCCCCAACAGCAAGGCCCCCAGCTGCTCCAGTGCCCGCCAGGCCGATGAATAAGCCACTGCCCACATTGCTTGACATCAGGGATGCTCCAATCTGAAACACAAGGCACAGGGACAAAACCCACAAAGTCACCTTGAGGAACTTCTATATCAGCCAAAGCATTTTCCCCAGGAACTCTCTTTCCCCAGGACTTCATCTCCTTGTAGTTAGGTGTCTGGGTGCTGATGGACATTTGAGTTTTCATTCACCTTCTAAAAAAATCCACATTTTTTTATCTTAGAGTGTGCGTGCCTGCTCCTTTCCACCACCCCCACTCCAATGCAAAGCTTAACCTCAGAACTCGGGTTCACTTTGTCAGTGGTTCTCCTGAGACACAGGCATGTTATGGGCAGTACAGCAGGGTGAGGGCAGTCTGATGTCAGCCACAGTGCCTCAGTGTCCATGAAACATGACAGATTACTCCATTCCCTTGTTAGTCAGCCAACAACTTGCCTTCTCTGACCTTGCTCACCCTTGCTCTACCTCCCTGTGTCTTGCTGACAGCCTCTTTTAAGTCTTGCACTGAACACAAGTGGTGGTGGTTCACATAGCCATAGTGACAGGAGTGCTCTCTGTAAGCTCCTCCTAAGGGAGAAGATTCCTGAACTGTGGAATGGATGGTGTTGGAAACATGCAGGTCTTTTGTGTCTAATGTCTGTGTGTATGTTCAAAGCTATCCAGCTCTGCAGCAAGCTGGAAAATGCTGCTTCCTGAGGTTAACTTCAGCTGCAGGCTGTGGGCACAGCAGGCTGTCCCTGCCATGGCTCATTGACACCCTAATTGGGAGAATGCCAGCTCTAAGGCTCTTAAACAGGGCAAAGGCCATCTGACTAAATTACTACTTTTATTGGCACAAAGCCTCACCTCCTTTCTGTATGCCAACATCAAATCTCTCTCAGGGTCAAATGCGTTACCAAAAGGACAGTTCAAGCCCTTTTGTCCTAAAGCTTGCTTTTAGGCTCATCACCTATGAGGAGCTTTAACTCTATAGTACTGCTACATATGAAACAAGGAATGATGGAATTTGATCCGCTTCTCACCTCTGAGCGAAGTAAAACATTAATATGACATCAACATCCACAATGACTCCTGCTGACAGCTCTGCCTTCTTGTCTAGGAATGCTCTTGATTAGAGACCTGGCTGCTGCAACATGAATTTGCAACTGGTGCTCTCAAGAAACGTAACCAGCTTTCCTGATATGTAGATCAGATGCAGAAATACAGAAGATACATTGCAGAGGAGCAGGGATTTAATATCAGGGTTTAGCTGAGGCTAATGCACAGCTGAAATCTGGCACACATAAAAAAAATAATAAAATACTCAAGGTGAAGGCCACAAGGAGCTGAGTCTGCAGGAGTGGAGTCAACTCTGAGAAACAAAACTGGAAAGGGAACAGCACTAGAGGTTGCTTTGAACCTAAAATGGTTCCAAAGAACCAAAAGCTGACATGTATGCAGCAGTCTCCATGGCCACCTGTGGCTGGAACCAAAAGCAGTGAGAATGTTTTGGGGTTTGTTTTGGAGCTTTTTTAATAGGGAAAAAAAATTGAGGGGAAAATATTCCATTTTAGTATCTTTCAATTTCCCCCCTCCTAATTAGAGAAAACCATCAAGCTAAGTATTTTCCATTAAATGTCACTTGACCGAGACAGAAGTACAAAGAACATTTAAGAAATGACAGATTTTAGAGAGGTGCATTTGTCTCTAATGAAACAGGCTGAAAACCTAACCTAGTGAATTTATGGACCATGCATGGACAAAAGAAGAAAAAGAAAAAACAGTGTTTTAGTTGAGAATTGCATTCCATTACCCACAACTCACTAGAGAGATATATGGTTCAAGAGTCTGGCACTGGCTGACAAGAATCCTTATTCCTGTGGTGGTTTTGTTCCTTTAAAACTTTAAATTATCTTTATATGTACCTTTCACTCCCAAGAAAAGGTGCCTTCAATAGATTATTTTTTTCTTCATAGTGAAGATTTATACTTCGGTGGTTTGAAGTTTATATCCCTTACATCGTTAGTCAATAAACTCAACTTCACTCTAAATAGCAAGGGCTCAGAAAGTCCCGGGCTTTGGGATTATTTTTCCTTCAGTCTCTAAATGCTTTTTTACTGGACAGCACATTCCTAGATTACCTAATGCTCTCTTGACTTGGGTACAACTCTCTGTGGTGAGTTGGGGCCAAAGAGTTTCAAACCCAGCTAGGCAGTCAGCACTCCCTTACTTCCATCAACCTGAACATTTTTAGTGCTGACTCTAGCAGAGAAATTCAGAGTTGGGAAAATGTGAAGATGCTGAGCTACCTCTTTTAGCCTGGTAGCCCATTAGCCAAGCTGAATGGGATGATTCCTGATGGATCCTTCATCTCTCCTTTTCATCTTAAGACTATAGTAAAAACATACAAGGACCAGGTCTCCTCACCAGACTTGCCCTCCTTGCATCTGGAATTGCTTTCAAACCACGAGAAATAGAAGGATGTGTTTCACTCACAGGCCACCAAGTCATGGATCGTCCAGCTAGGAAATAGCCTCCAATGGTCCCCCGGCTTGCTTGTATTGATGACTGGAAGCACAGGAAAAAGAAAAGTGTTTTCCTCCATTCACCCACCCTCAAGTCAGACCAAGCCAGGAGAATCCTTAAAGCCTGGTCTCAGCATCAGCTCCAAAAGTTTCTTTGTTAGTCTGTTAATTATGCAAGGTTTTGCCCATTCCTTCTGCTGCTCCCTGTGTAGGTTTCTGATAGTCAAGCTTCTTTGGAAAGAAGCTGCTTATACCTGTTTAATAACTTCTCCTTGAATGTGCCAATTGGGAAAGAAAAAGAAGTTCATTCAACCACAGTAGGTCTCTGTGACAGAGGACTTCACCAAGCAACACGAACAAATAATTAGCAGCAATCTTTCCAAAGCTTTTCAAGTCCCATTTCAGTCTTCTCCACCCCAACCCTGGCTTTTCTTTTGCCTCCTGCCTGCTCACACTGACGTGAGACTGCTCTGCAGCACAGGAGGTAGGCATCATCCCAAGAACAACCTCTAGGGAATGACCCCTCCGTTGTTCCCATGTGGGGTGGGAGTGAGGGCTCACAGGAGGATCACTGTCACCCCCAAACTTGCTCAATAGGCTCTGATATAATAGTTTGTGTGGCAGGAAAACACCTTTGTACTCAGGAGGGGTCCAGGGAGGATCCAACTGTCTCTGTCTCGGGCAGACCCAAACCCAGTCACCCTGGGGACTCACCCATATCCCAACAGTGAGGACAAAGGCGAAGTAAAGAACCACGACGATGATGTCTGCCACTCCAAAGGTGGCTGTTGTGTCCTCTGGCAGCACGGGCAGCTCCGTGGTGGTTGGGGTCGGCTGGCTCATGGCTGTGAGCAAACTGCTGCCTTTCTTGCTTAAACTGCACTTTGGTGCACATTGGCCTTCATCATTTCCCTTGTAATAATTAACAGGGTGAAGAAGGTGTGAGTGGGGAGTGGGAGCCAGGCAGGACTGTGGCTAATGTTTTCCAGCCAGGGCTTGGTCTCCATGGTTCATCAGTGAGGACCTCCAAATAGCTCTGTGGTGTGAGGATTCCTCCCAGATGCTCCTGTGTCCATTTACTTGTGGTCCCTTCTCCTGCCCATTAGTGACACCCACTGAGATGGCACATAGGTGAAAGTTACATTGCCTTGTCCCTAACCTGTTTTCACATCACTCTCTCCACAGCATCCTACAGGAGAAAGTTCCTCCTAAGAGGAGCTGCCTAGAGGGCAGTTGGTCTTTCTTCCTGGTGTGGATGGCAAGGACATGGCTCTCTGCAGGATGGGTCAGCATCAGCACCCACATCCCAAGGACCGGGCCAGCTGCAGGTGAATGCACCAGTGACCCCTTTCCTCACTCCATGTGCTGCCTCCTTCCCCACCCTGTGCTGCAGCTCAGGGATAGTCTGTGCCGCAGAGACCTGCAGCCCCAGGGCACAGGGTGTGGGTCACATTGCCCCTTGGTTCCTTTGCTGGGACAGCTTTGTAAGGATCACCCATCATTCCTTCCCTGGTTGGCACAGCCATTCCAGAGCTGGCTGTGGGGCACAAGCCTTCTCCAGGCAAACTCCCAACCTCAAAGCAGAACCATCTCCTACTTTCCCCACCCTGCACAGTCCATGGTCTCTCACCACATGACATACAACATGGGACATTTTAATCTTAGGTGAGTTTTGCTTGTTCTTGGTTTCAAGGGAGGCAAAAAAACCTCTCTCTCATTTGGTTTTATCCCACAGTTTTCTTGCAAATGCTGGCTACCTACTTGCTCTTTAATTGCACTGCTAACACATCCACCCCTGCTCCCCAATCTGAGGCTCACTGGGAGCAGTGCCTCCCTGTAGTCTCATTATCCACAAGAGGCTTTTCAAGACTGAAATGCTTCAACAAGCTGAAGTACAGTTACCAGAAATTAAATATCTGGAAGTCTAAATCCCCAGGTGTAAACAGGCAGCTCTCCCTGCACAGAGCTGATTTACACTCACCCACACACTTCTCCCTCTTAACACCACAGCACCTGAAAAAAAAAGTTGCCTAATCCTGAAATGCATTAAATACCTGCCCAAGAAGCAAACAGAGCCAGTATCTCCAGTCTTCCCAAACCAGGAATCCTCCTGCACGTGGAGAGCCCAACCTAAAGTACCTGCCTGACCCAGCCCTTCACGACACCTTCCCAGGGTGCTCTACCAACAGCAATTAACCCTTGCAAACACCTGCAAGCTTTCACCTCTGAGCAGTCAATGCATATAGTAAGGCATTCCCGAGAGCTGTGAGCTATCACAAGTCCATTGGCTTAGGGTGTCAGGATGTTACTACACTGCCTGGAGCATCCCAGACCGTAGTGACAATTGGGTAGGGTTGTAGGGGCTGCACCTCAAGCGCACCTGTGGCAGTCCCTTTCTTTGCTGCTTGACCCTGTTCAGGCAGGTGTTGCTCCTCTCCCTGCTCCCGGGGGAAACTGCAGAGGTGTGATCTTCCCACATTTTTCCTGGGGATGTGACCACCATCCCTGCCTGCATCCAAGGGTTGTGTGACACTCACCCCAGCTCCTGGCCCCACTGCAGGAGCCTCGGGCAAGAAGCACAGTGCATGGTGTGAGCTGCACTGCTCTGCTGGGTCCCGGCAGCAGGACAGAGCTTATCTCCCACCCCACACACTGTGAAATCAACACTGGTGGCCATCCACCCCCAGGAGATGTGGCACTCCTTGCCCTGGGATCAGATGTGGGAATTCACATGCCCAGGAAACAATAAAAATTCAGCACAGCTGACAAACAAGCAGCCCTTGGAGTGAAAGATATGACAGCAGCACAAGCCCAGCAGGTGCAGGCAGGCAGATCTCCATCGATTCAGAAGGTGGCACACTCTGTCTCTCCCACTTATCTCCAGGGACCTGGTGAGGTGCCTGGAATGCGCTGTTTACCTGCTATGGCAAACCCACCTTCCTCAGAAAGCAGAGGGCTCAGAGACCCCTGGTCATGTAGGCAAGGCTGAATTTTGCTTGCCTAAAGTGAAGGGCCAAGTCAATTTATATTGTCTGTGTTGGTGGGAGCAGTGGTGGTGGCAGAGAAGGTTCCAGATATGATGGAGAGAGATGAGCCAGTGAACACAAGGCACAAGGATGTTGTGGGGTGTCACCTGTGGAGCAGGTGCTGGTAGAGGTGTTGGCTGTACTCATGGGGGTAATTGGCACAGAGAGCTGAGCTTAGGGATACAGATCACCCTTCCCTCCCCTTTCCCCTCCTGAGACATCACTCTTCTAACTTCCAAAAAACCTTTCCTCCTCCCTCCAGGACTTATTTGCTGGTGCATACCTGGCTTTTGCCATATTTTTCTTTCTTTGTGAGGGCTGAGAGCAGAGATAGCAAACAGGGAGCAGAAGGCAGCCCCTGAAGCTTAGATGGTGGGATCAGGGCTACCTCATTTTCTCAGCCAGAGACAGACCCACTGGCAGTGAGCTCTGCATCCACAGCTCCTCCCAGCCCTGCCATCACAGCACAGCCTGGCAAAGCTGTGGGGCAGCCTGCAGAGGAGCAACAGCCTTATAAACCCCACAGTTTAAGCAGTACCTGGGAGCTGCAATCAGCCAGCCAGACCCTGCAGCACCATTAATACGCTCTCCTCTCCTTGCAGCAGAAGTGACAGGACGTTTAGTGTCCTCTTGTGGAGTGTGAGCCCTTGCTCCTGTCACAGCAGCTGAAAATGAGCCCTTCAGGGACTGGAAATTGTAAGTGGCGTTTAAAAGTGTGCAGCTCAAAAAAAAAATAAAAAGGTGCTGAAGAGCAAGTGCTTCTGGGGCAAAGGATGTTCGGTGAAGTGACAGGCAATTATTTTCGCAAATGTTAACGAATAAATGGACTTCCTCTTCATTACCAAGCTACTTCACAGTCGTCAGCAAATAGCTCCAATGACAATTAGTGAATTTCTAAATGGATTGGGAAATTGGCTTATACACGGATACCGATGCAATGAGGTGAGGCAATAGCCCAGCCTCACTTCTCACCTTTCCTCCTGGGGGGATTTTCCTGCGTGCTGGGTGGGTGAGGCATTCAGCTAACCATTATTTTCTTCTCAGCCCTTTCTCAGGGGGAATGACTCTTGAATGAAAACCAGCAGTTTAATTTTGGTTTGATATGAATGGGCTTTGAATGTATTTAATGTTTAAAGGCAGCTATTCAGCTTGGAGCCCGCGCCAGAGGAGCAGCAGGAAGCAGAGCAGACCCCCGGGAAGCTCAGTGGTGCTACCATAGCTCTTTTCTTCCCTCTGCAGGCCACACTTTGATTTTCACTCCTGGACTGTCCCATAAACCAAGTCCATCACTTCAAGACTCCTTGCATTATTTTTGTTTGTTTGTTTAACCTGGGCGAGTCAGGGATCCCTGTGTTGAGGCAGTGCTAGAATGCCATGCAAAGTAGCCAGGGAAGGTGTTGCTTTCAGTGGGAACCTCAGAACCTTCTCAGGATGCTTTGTGCACCATCACATCAGGGAAAGTTCACAGCTCCATGTGAGGGAAACTGCTCCTGTCTGTTCCTGGGCACAAGGAGAGGTCCCCGTGCAGGGTGCATGTGCCCTGTTTCAGCCATGGTGGAGAGTCAGGTGGGCTCACACGGGATGTGCTTCATTTGGGTTTTTCCCCTCATCAGGGAGTTGCAAGCGTGGACCTCTCCCAAGGAAGTGGCAATGACCACCACTTACCCCCTCCTCACTCTCTCCCAAAGATCTCCTGGACCTCCTGCCTGAGCACTGTAGACACATACCCTGTCATCTGCATGTAGACTAAGGACAGCCTTGACACACAGGATAGTTTCAAGTTAGCACACAGCTTTTGCTGGGCCTAATTGGGACTGTTAAGTGAGTTTAGTGAGAGGAGAGACATTACCAACCAGTCAGTCTAGGCTGAAGTGAACATTACTGAGAGTGGAGTCTCATCCCAGCTGCCTTTATCCAGACAATTAATTTCCTGCCCTGAACAAGGGTTTGTGCCTCCCTGTTCAGCTGAGCAACCTCCTCTGGCTGCCCCTTCCATCCCCATGCATCCCACCGGGAAACTTCTGTGACTGCTGGAAATTAAGGTGAGAAGCCACAGAAGGAGTTTCAGGTCACACTTCCAGCAATGGCTGCCTAGAAAATTCATTCTAGGACCAAGCAGACTTAGACTGGATAAAATATGTCACATCTACTGCGTGACTTTTTTGACTAACAGCCAGACTTTGAAAAATATTAGCAAGGGTAAAACATTAAGTGACAGAACAAGGACACTTTAGATGAAGAATGTTGTTCTCCCTTTAATTTACTCCCCTGTACAGCCTTGCAAAGATCTCAGCAGAGTAAGTGTCCTTATTGATGGATACGCTATCCTTGTTAAGATGGGACAATATACTTATTTACAGCTTTCATCATTGTCATGAAGGCACAAAGCAAACAGATATAACTAATGAAGATTTAGCTATTACATAATGTCTTTGCCAACTCCATGTAGAAGACTGAGTAAAACCCCTGGAAATAAATCTTTTTATAAGAGCATTTTTAATGAATTTAAGACATGAAGAGATGTACTTGTAGTTTGTATTAGGATTTTGGGTATTGCTTTTCTGGAAGGATGTCTCAGGTTTGGAGAACAAATGAGATGGTCTGAGAAACACCAAGGAAGTGAAAGCCACACAAGCCCTGTGATCTGAGCTGTAAATTAGCATGTTCATAGTGGTGCCTCCACAACAAAGGTGTCATGAGCTGTGACCATTAACTACAACCAGCAAGATGGAGATTCAGTAATAATGAATCAACAAGCAGAAGAGATGGAGGAGCTGCAGTAGTAACATGTCCACTCTGCTCCTCTCTGGGTCCCTCTGAGGATGACAGCCAGACATGGGGTAGGGCAGGGGGAGGCAACTTGTGCTGCCTGAGGCAGTAATGCTCCAAAGTAAAGTAGGTAAGGTAATGATTCACAGACCCTGAAAAACACATGTTCTGTAGGCTCTACAGGAACAACTGGATTCCTTTGATGCAAACCACTGTCTGAGAATCACACAGAGCTTAGGCCAAGACTGGTAACACTGGAGGTGGTGCATGATCACCTGGAAGGCTCCTGCAGGGCAGGGGATAGGATGCTTGTCTCTGTTTCCCAGTATGACCTTGCACAATCCTTTTACAGATCAAACAGCGGGGAAGAAAACAGCTCTTGCTGAATGATTCTGACCCATGCTTTGTGAAAAACTGAAAAAGCACTCCCTAAACACTACTAAAAAGTGATGCAAAGCATTTAAAATTTTCACTGTGTGGCTCATTTTAAGATAAAATGCCCCATGACTAAACCACAGATGTCAACAGCCCAGATGTTTTGGAACTGTGAATTCAGAAAGGTATCAGCATCTTGATCCATCTCTGCTTGGTGGCTATTTAAAAAAATCCTTCTTCATGTCAGGAGGAAAATGGCAAGGAAGAATCAGATCCATCATTTTAGAGTTAGGAGGCAAGATAAGGGCATTCTACCTTGTGACAGATTAGTCAGTGTTGGGGCTTTGGTGGTTGCCCTCATCAGGGGGTGAAGTCTGGTACAAACCTGCTTGTCTAGAAATACTTAAGTCCAATAGAAGGAACAAAGGAAAAATTTCTTCCCAGCTGGGACTTTGTTCCAGAGCTCACAGAGCTTTTATTAAAGTTACAGGGTTTCCCCCATGATCTTCTGTGTTCCTTCTTTTCCTCCCTCACGTGCAGCTGCCTCATTCAGTGTCTCTTCCTCATGTTTGCATCGGGACCCCAGGGAAAGAGTCTCTGCCACCACAATTCAGCTGCTGACCCTTCCCTGAATGCAGCCTTGAGCATCTGGGGCAGCTGCTCCTCTTGCTCCAGCGAGTGATCTTTTCTCATCCAGGCTTAATGAAAGACAACTCTGTATTTCACCATCATTTCCCTGTAGTCACTGTGTTGTGGACTCAAGGAACTGGAAAGGAAGTCCATGTCTTTGAGTCAAACCCTACTGCTGCAAGACCCTCTTTTTAGCTTCAGCAAGAGATTTCTACAAAGCCTGTCAATCCATTTCTAGTTGAAACACATTTCAAAGCAAACAGGACAGATAAGATACTTTTTTTTTGTAGAAAGAAGTATTTTTGAATTGATGCTGGATTTCCTCTGACTGGTCGATAAAAATGGAAGTCAAAAAGCTCTGAGGGTCAAGGATATATATGAAGTGAGTACAGTCTTCACAGTTACTATCCCTAAGGAATAGAACCAGAAAGGAAGGCTGAGACAAAATGGTTGCTGAAAGAATGAAGGAGGAGAAAGGGGGGGAGGGGGGGAAGGCAGCAGGAAAAAAAATAATAAAATCAAACTTAATGGCTTGCTACAGTTTGTGAGAACTGAGGAAACAAAGTCTGGAACTGAAGGAGTTGTCAGGCAGTGAGATAGGGTTACACATCCTCCACACAGAGCCTGCAGTGTTGGCTTGATTAGGCAAAAGGACTTGGGATCGCTACAGAGAGAGGCACCTCGCTCCCTGTCAGCTTGCAGAAGTAATCAGCATCCCAAAATGACAGCTCCCTCTAGGACTGAGATTTCTTAAAACAAAACTAAAATAAATATAAAAAGCCTCTTTGGTCCTGTTTCAAACCTAGCTGCACTACCAAACAAAAAAATAAATTATAAAGAGTTCGAAAGACTATGACATTCCCCAGCAATATCCCCAATGCTACTCTTCACCATAATAACAATAATAACAATTAATTATATCATTCCTCTACTGTGGTTGAGCAGCTCACATTCTGAGGAATACATCAAACTTGATAAACTACTGCCATCAACTCACACAGTGTGATGAGACTTAGTGTGGGAGGATGCTGATGTTTCGTGATGCCCTGGAGAAGCTGAGGACAAAACAAGATAAAGACTCCCCCATGTGGACCTGGATTTCCAGCAAGGGCTTTGAGTACGTGGAAGGGGAATCATCCAGTTTGGGACATTGGCCAGGACATGAGAAATAATGCCCTTGTTCTTTGCCAAAGCATCAGCAAAGCTTTGTTACTGCCAGATCCAAGCCTTAAAAATTCTTGAGCTGGGGGCCAAAACTGAATGATACTGGCTTAGATATCACAAGGACTTCTTTTTCCTTTTTCAGCAGAGAAGTTTTTTTGCTCTTTCTGGTTTCTGTTCCCAGAGGGTGCATTTTTAAAGTTTTCTCCTCCATAATGAGTTCTAGCAGCAAGTCTTATATTTGCATGAAATTTGGGAAGTTTACTGCAGTCCCACGACTCTAGAAGCTGGGACTTCAGGGAAAACAATAAACCTCACCAGTTTCACAGGAGAATTGCCAATGCTGGTGCTCAGCTGAGGCCCCTCTCCACACTTACACTCCCCCATGCTCCTGGCACAGTCTCGGCTCTGAAATGTGAAGCCTTCCAAGCAGCAGCTCCAAGGATGAAGGATGAGTTTGCAAGAGGGCCCCAAGAAACAAGCTCTTCAGTGAGCAATTAAACTGATGAAAACAGCTTTTTTGGGGGGATGTACATCCTAGTGTGGGAGGCTGTGGTGCCAGAGGAAGGTGTGAGGTCTCACACATCCATTCTGAGGGGCAGAGCACACTGCTGCTGTGGATTCTATCCTAACTACGAGGGTTAAGCCCACACTTCACTTTTTCCTTTGCAGTGGGACTACAAGAGTCTTTCTCTTCTGATCAATCATTTATTTTCATAAACCTTCTAAAGACTTAATATTCAAAACTATTAGTTCTCTGCCAGATTCAGTCAGTGTTAACCAACTCACCCACTGAGATGTGATGCTCACAAGGACCAACAAACCCTTGCCACCTCCTGCCTGTGATCACCCCAGGAAATCCCCCTTCCAAATCCAGGGAAACAAACTCCTCAGATCACTCCTGGCAGCATCTGTGGCTTTTTTCCTCCCATATGCAAGATCTCTTCTGATCAGGAAGGCAGGAACAGCCTCCCAGGGCCATGTACACACCTATTAGCATTATGCTATAACCCAAAGCAGAAGGGGTGACTTGTTGGGTTGCCTGCAAGGGGGACAGATCCCTGCTGGCAGGTCACACAACAGGCCTGGCCAGTGTTACATGATAGACCTGGCAAGATCTGAGATAGGAGGGGCAGTGGCAGTGCAGGACTGTGGGCAGGAAAAGAGAGGGTGTTTCCAGCCCAGACAGGGGTGCAAACAGCACCATGAACCTCCCTCCCTATTGTGAGGGACAGTCAGTATTCATGTGAAAGTCCTGGGACCTGTTTGACTCATATCTTTTTTTGGCAAATATACACCAGAACAGCTTTTAAGTTGCACAGTTCAATTACAGACAGAAAAGTGAAAAACAGGTCCGAAACCCCACTAGTCAAAGACACAAGCTCTCAATAACCTCTTCCAGTTTTTGCTAACTTGCTTTTATGTTCCTAAGTGAGCAGAAAGCAGCAGACACATATTTTAACAGATTGTTTCCCACCTCTTCCCCGCCTCCTCAAGGCAGGTTTAATATCTCTCCAGAAAAAAATTAGTCTCCAATAAATCATCAAGTTTACTGCAGCACTTAAACCCTTCTTGTCCTTCAGTGCTCTGCTGGAACAGGATTGATTCAACCCCACACACCTCGAAGCGAGGTCCCTTTAACTCAGACAGCTCTTTGCCATCTCGTGTGCCCTGATGTGCCCCAGCTGGTGTGGGAAGCTGGTCCTGATGCCCAGGGATGCCCACCCAGACCTGGCATCACCCCGGGATGGTGGCCAGCAGTGCTGCGCTGGCTCCCGGCTCTGCAGGCGCAGTTACCAGCAGATGGCAGCTGGAGATCGCGGAGGGAAATTTGGGTGTTCTCTGCTCTAAGTTCAGCCTGCAAATCCTGGGTGACCTTGGCACAGACGTGCCCCCACTACCGAGCAGGGATGTGACCTTCCTGCTTTTCACCCGAACAACGGGGGATGCAGCAGGAGCCCCAGCAAGGACAGAGAGAAGGACACAGTGCTTATCCTTCCAGACATAGGAAACAGAACAGGAGGGGGAATCAACAAATTCACAGGCCACCTCTCCCCTCCCTCCACCCCAAGCTCAACCTCTCAAACTACAGAATCATTTAGATGCCATTTTCTAACCTGATCCTACCCCAGACTTGCTCATACAGGTCCCAGCCAGCCCTCAAATGCATTTTAGGCAGAGTAACTCAGAGTACAGGAGCAATCCCTGTTCTCCCTCTACACCAAAGCCTCACTCACAACCCATCACACTGCTGGGCTGCAGGAACTCCCCAGAAACAAGCATTAGCCTGTCACTGTTGCTTGTTCCTTTCCTTTTCAGGTCTCAGTGCTCAGAAACGTCCCTCCCTTCACCCCAGTCAGTCCTGCAATAAGGTTTACTCACTGCACGGTGCCACAACTCCTGCTCCAGCTCCACATCCTCTCCTGAGATGTCCTTCTTCTTCACTCTATTCTCCTTCTTCCTCCTCCCAGCTAAAGGCCTAGGTGAGCTGTCTCACAGACAGAAGAGATGCAAATCTCAGCTGACAGGAGGCAACTGTAATAAGAAATCATGCCCACCTGCTCACCCAGAGAAGCTCCAGCAGTGAGAGGATTCACCCAGTCCCTGATACACTGATTGAATAATTGATTCTTCATCAAGATGCCATGATGGGCTCTGCTAATGCACCTGCTTGGGTTACCCTTTCAGGTCAGGCAATAGCAATGCTTTATATTAAAATACATCAAATTCCCAAAGATACCCCATCATCTTGAAAAGGTTCCCTATTGTCCAAGGGCCAGATTCACATCTGGTCCTGAGGTTTAAGGAAGCACCGTGCATCATCTGGGTCCCCAAAGAGAAGTGTTCCCCACCAGTGGGCATCCTGCAGCACAGCCCAATCTGGGGTCTACTGACCCCCTGAGCAGCTTTTATGCCCAGGAGGATGCTTCTTGTCCCAGCTCCTTGCACAGGCTCCTTCCACAGGCAGCACAGAGATTACTCACACACAGAAGCATTTCTTGGCAAGGACAAAAAATGCAAGAAGGATTTTTAATTTCCCATCCCACCCCCACCCCCAACCCCCAAAGCTTCAGTTCTGTAGAAACCAATGAAGCCAGAAAAAGGGACTAGACAACACATCAAGCACTACCTATTTAATCCAGTCCCCGTTCCTCATTTACCAATGTCAGCCTCCTGTCCAAGCTTTCTTTGGCTTTCATCTCTTCTTTTATCTGTGTGCTGTCTCTGGTTTGCCCCTTCTGGTTGCTACTGCTTTGATCTCTTGAGCCTCTGCAATCCAGACCCAAATCCATGATAGCTTATGCTGAAGAGTTTCCACTTTTTTCCTGTTGTTACACTCTTTAAATTCTTCCTTTGCTTCTCCCCTGAAACTTCTGGCAGATTCCTTCTGTGCAGGAAACGAGCATTTTAAATGTCCAGTCTAGGCAAGTGACCCTTTGACAACTCCCCAGAGCCTTGGATATTTGCATCCCTGTGCTGCTGGTTTCTCATTTCTTCCATCACGACACAGCAGCAGTTACCACGTGCAGGCTGAGGGCTGTACATGTCTTGGGGAGGTCTGCACTGTGCCTATGCCTATGCCATATTATCTGGTTCTCATGTGGCACAGAAAGTGTCTACTATTCCATAAAGAAATTCATCAGACAAACATGGGAGACATGGTGGGAACTCAGTCTGTGTGCTAACTCATTTGAGGAGGATGGTGATTCTTTATTTCATCATGAATACAGTGAGAAGAGGAAAAAAGACAGCAGAAGGACAAAAAGGGTTTTTTTCTGAAAATTTTTCTCTTCACAGGTAGGGAAGTAGCCATCATGCACTTTTGGGAGGACTCATCTCCATCCTGGAGAGTGCAGGAGCACTACAGTAGAGCCAGAGCCTGGCAGTAACTGTGTGGATTCTGTATGAATGGCACTCAGCCTGCTTGCTCAAAAAGCAGCCCCTGATGTTGTTCTCCAGTAGTTTTAGAATAGCCATGTGCAAAGGAAGTGTCCTCATTTGTAGTTCGAAGTGTGGGAGAAGAAAAACATGAGAATACATGGTTCTGCCTTGAACTTCCTAATTCTTCACCCTAAGGGAAAGTGTCAGGGCAAGAGACTGTCCAACCTCTCCCTTGTGGCCTCTGGCTGATATGGACTAAGTTGAAAAGGAGCAGGGTCACTGCACCGAACTGTCTGCTCCAGACCTACCTGAGACCAGCTCTCTCCCCTCACCCCCAGAGCCACTGCAGGGTGGGGGGTCTTCTACCCCAGCCCCTGCACTGCTGCCCAGCATCAGGGACAGCAGCTGGGGCAGCAGGATCTGCCTCCCACTGACAGCCAGCCGTCCCCAGCTCAGGGCCCTGCTGCCTCTCCTCAGCCTGATTCCTTTTGAAAGCAAAGCACATAACATAAGGCCTGTGTTTATTTTCCCCTTAAATTAGGGTGGCTTGATTTTAATTGAGAGATCTGCCAGAATAAGGCACATTTGTGCAGCTGTCATCAGAAATGCATAGAACAGCCTCCTCTCTTTTTTTTCTCTTTTTTTTTCTCTTTTTTTTTTCCTTTTCTCTTTGCTTTCTTGTTTTCTTGCTTTCTTTCTTCTTTCTCTCTCTCTCTCTTTTTCTCTTTGTTTTTCTCTTTCTTTTCTTCCTTCATTCCTTCCTTTCTCACTTCCTCTCCTCTCTTCTTTTCTTCATAGATCAAGTTGCTTGATGAAACCCTTTCCAGGCTAAGCTGTCCCACTTAGAGACAACAGGATTCCCAGGGGAACCTCTGGGAGACCCAGCTGAACTGGGGGTGTCACTTTCCTCCAAGGCCAACCCTGCCCTCCATATCTGATGTGCCAAAGGTTGCTGTGCTTCACTATCCCCTCTTCATGGGGATCTGGTGCATTTGTTCTCATATATCTGGTCACACTCTGGTAGAACTGGGCAACCTGTTCATGGTACTCCAGAGGGAGGGCTGCAGCGGACAGTCTGACACAGCCCATCTCTCACAAGGAGTTTTCCCCCGTTGTGCCCCAGACCTCCCTGTAATATGTGGAGTTTGGGAAGGCAGATGCTGAAGGAAGGCTCCAGGCTCATATCATTCCCAGACTCAGAGCTGAACAGCACAGATGTTTCAGGACTCTGACAGACAGCAGTCCTGGATATTGGACACTGGGAATGACTCTGAAAAGAGCAGTTGCCCAACCAGGAGAGGGGTCTTGCTGGCATCCTGTGTGGCATCACCATCCCAGCATTCTCTAGCCTCCCTAACCCCTTGATTTATACCAGAGAAGTCTACTTTACATTGTGGAAAGCAACCAGGGAGATCCAGCCCCGCCTGATCCTTTTTCTCATTGGAACAGCTGGAAAAAGACAGTAGCCTGAGAAATTGGCTGACCTTCTTGATGCATTCAGCTGCCTAGCCTTATATTTGTCCTTTAAATAATTTGTCAAAAAACAAACAAGCCCAAAACAACCAGTCAGCAGGAAAATAAGAGCCCAAACAAAACAAGAGACTTCCTTTTCCATCCTTACCCTTCTGCAGTTGCTGGTCTGAAGTAGTTTAATCTAAACCAGGCTTCAGCAATTGCTGGAGAAAGCAATGTCCGTGATGGGTACTTAGAGACCGGGGCTCGCCTGCCGTACACTGTCCAGAGGTTTATTACCTGCTGAAAAAGCTTAATGTGATTCAGGTGCTATGTGATGCCCAGATGTCGTGGCAGAAGCTGCTTGGAGAGTGCCAGTGATAGAAATGCTGCTGGGTGAATGCAGAAACATTAATGGCGAATGTGATATTCAGTCCCAGTTCATCTGTTAGGACAGAAACATAGGAATGGCTGAGCTGGTCAGGACCAGAGATCCATCCATCCCAATACCCTCTCTATGGCAGTAAGCTGTAGTAGGCACTTAAGGCACAATGTCAGAGCAGGGCATGCAAATCATGGCTCAGGGCCAGTGATTTGTGGTGCTGGGATTTCCGGAGCCAGACATAGTGTCTTTGTATTTAATAGCCCCTGGTGAATTTTGCTTCCAGGAATTTACCTAGCTAATTCTAAATCTCTTTGTATCCACAGTTTCCTGTGGCAAGTAGTTTCACAGTTTAACAACACGAATTGTTTAGTGTTGCCCATTTTTTCATGCCCTGAAGCTGGGTGAGTGTTCTCTGTTGGATGCCACTCAAGATCAGCCCTGGATCCAGCTCACACATGAGAAATGGACAGATGGGTGGATGGAGTCTGAAATAATGTGTCTGTTGTGATCAGATGTGCAATTATCAGTGTGTTTTAGGAGCCAAGACACAGCTCCTTACGCGCCTGGTTGTTAACAGGTCACATTATGTCTACATTATGGACAAAGAGAGTTTTTGAGAATGAGTGGGAACAGAAGAAGTGATTTGTATGTACAAATTTGGAAACAAGACCTTAGAGTGGGGAATCCTACAGGGAGGAAGGACACAGCACCCATTGTTGCAACCCCTTAGGGGACTGATTTCTCTGTGGAGGTCAGTGAGACTGACCTGGCAGACACGGTTGTCCCTTTCATCTGAGAACTGACAGCTCTCGGGCTCAAGCCCACCAAGTGGCTGGGCCTTGGCAAGGTAAAAGAGCTGTGCTTAAATTAGATTGCTCAAGAAGTTCAACCTATCAAAGCCACTGCATCATTTCTACCCTTATCAGGAATAGAGGTTGATGGGAATTGTTCTGAAAGCTACAGCTCAGGCATGGGGGATTTAGAAGTTATTCTCAAACCCACATATAGCAAAAGCATCACACAGCTTTATTTCCCCACCAACACGAGGGATGCAACAGAAGTGGGAATGTTTTCTACTTAGAGTCCAATTTCCAGAATTGCTCAGCTCCTATCTAGGCAACAAAGTCATTGGACAGATGTGGAAAAGAGCCAGTCAAAGGGATGGTGCTGAGCAATCGTATGTCACCCCTTCCTCAAATGAGAAATTCAAAGCCTTCTCAGCTGACTGGCACCCTTATCCAAGGGCTATTTATGGATCCAGAGACTGTTTAAAAGCTTCATGGTTGACCTCAGGCACATGCTGGATGGTCAGCACATTTTTTTGGGTAAGCAGAGTGCAATTCAAGATTTCTTGTAACATTTTTGTTCACCTGACACATGCGCTCTAAAGACAGTGAAAGATGAGAAAATAATATGGGCTTGATAAATGACCGAAAGAAAGTTTCCGATCTGTAGTGGTTCCCATTATTCTTCTTATTTTTGGCATCAGCAAAGTTACTACAATCTCCCCCTTGCCCCCCTTCCCAGGCTCTACTCCCTGTTAACATTTTTTTTCCCTGTCAAATTCACAGGAGTGGCACCTGGGAGCATTTTGGCCAAGGGGAAATTGACTGAGCAAAGTTGCCTCTTTTCAAATACATTTTCTTAAGGGACTGGAATGAATGAGAATCATAGTCATAACATGGCTAAACAGTCTTTGTTTAACTTAATGCAATATAATAACCTAAGTGTTGCAACACAGCTCCTTGCTGTGACATCCTTTTTCCATTTGCTTAATTTTCACCCCAAACACACGCTGTTAATAAGCTGCTGAGAAAATACAGCTCTTGTGACAAAATCCAGAAACTGAGCCCCTGTATGGTGTGTTAGATACACAACTCTTATTTGGACTGGCAAGTGGCACTGAAATTGGTATTGCAAAATAGATCCATTTTTCTTGCTGCCGAATGTGATGGGCAGATGAAAAGGGAGGGTTGGAGAAGGGGATGGCAATAAGCAGAGAACAAATAAAATAAAATCCCTGACAGAACGTTACATGTGAGTTAGAATAGACATGTGATTGCCAGAAGGGAAATGCAGGATGCGGGGTGCTTTGTCAACAGCCAAAGTTAAAATACATGTCACACTCGCACTGAAAATTGCAAGATTAAACTCCTCCTGGTGATTTATAATTTAAGAGAGAAAAAGGCAGACAGACACCCAGTGACTGGGCTCAAAAGAAAAACTCCTATTGACTTTAGTGGCTTTTGGAGCAGGTCCAGCGCAGTAAAGGTTCAGATCTGATCTCTGGAGTCAGAGAGTGTTTGGCCAGCGATTTTAATCAGCAGAATCAGGCTCTTAATCACAGTTTGGTTTACATTTGCTGCTTTTTTACTTGCTTTGTAGCAAATCTGGAAGTCATATTTGTTTTTTAGGGGCTAAGTGAAAGTAAATAAAGACTGCCATAAAATCTGTGACATCTTTAAATTAAAACATGGTTTCATTAAGGAATATGACTAACCCTTTCCCTTTCATTTTACCAAACCAGTCCAATGCTTTGGAAAAGCCTGAAATAAACTCTGTTTTTGTACAAGCAACAATATTTTGAAAGTTTCATGAATTGTCCTGAAGATTGTTGGGGAAAGATAGTTTTCCCTAAAAGAAAATGCAAAAGACTGTCTTACTTACTGAAAGCTGCAAAATGCTACACATTATATAATTTATAAAAAGTAATTTGTACTAAAATGGTGTGGCACCATATGGAAAATAGGAAATCAGATACAAAGACACTGATTTCCAGGTCTTCATCCTTCCCATAGCTACATCATGCTTTGACTTTTTCACCAGGGATTTCCACACTTCAATCAGCATGTATTTGCCAGACACTGAATACTGAGGCCCAACATGCAAAATCAACAGCAGAAAGGAGGACAAGAAAAAATTTCAACTTTGGCCACTCAAACCTTTTCTGAGAGTCTCAAGCATGTTTTAAAGAACAAGATCAGTGTTTGTGGAAGAAGCGTTCAGCACGTTATTTCCTTTGTAGAAAATGAAATTTCTTACAGAGGTGTCCACTTCTGTAGGAGTGGATGGTTCATAAGCATATAGAAAAGAAAACAGATAAATACTCTCGAGGCTTTCCACATACTGGAAGTGGCTGTGCAGGGACTCTGTTAGCCCTGGACAACTTGGCATTGGCATTCAAGCCAAAGAAAAGGTTGCCTGTTTGACATGCTTCCTTTGGGAACACAGCTCGTGAGAGGACTGGAAGGAGCCAAGACTGCAGCCTTACCCAAGTGATCTACCATGGATGGGGAATTCAAACATATTGTAGTTGGTTATGGATGGTTTTACTCATTTCTTTATTGGATGAGTAAGCTTTCCTTTCAGTTAAACACTCTGAAACCTGGAGACACCCAAGTTATTTTTAAATAACAAGCAGATTTCAAACCTCAGAAGCCTATGACTTATCAAAAGAAGAAACATTTTGTATGATAACAAAATAACTTCTCCGTGTCCTGATTGTAGTTTTCTGCAGAATATCTTACTTTTATCTGCTAAAACCAAATCAAATGGATGATTAAAAGTTTCCAGTGTTTCAGAAGTTATGTCAGGCTTTGTCAAAGAGCTCCTGGGAAGTTCAAAGGGCTGTCTGAAGGGATTACAGCTCTTTCTTGCTAATGAGATCCTCTGCATACAGACCTATCTCAACAAAGCTGAGTCAGAGTCATGGTTTTGTGAGCAGAGTCCTTTCTAAGAATCAGGAGAAAATCCTTCTCCATGCCATGCTCCTTCATGGTTCTGCCTCTTGCATACAACTATAGACAATTCTGGAGCAGAAATCTCTGGTGGACAAGACCCAACAAATGTCACAGGCATTGCAGTCCAAAGAACGTGGCTGTGATCACCCAGGAGAGGAATGACTGACTCAGCTGGAAATCACATAGCTGACATGGAAAGATGTCTTGACACCAGCACTAGTGAAAAACAGAAAAGCTAAATACATAAAAGAAAGCAAAAGCTATTCCCTTCAGTTGGAAAAAAAAAAAACCAAGTTTTACAGCAGTTGATGTAATGCATAAACATTAGAAAAAAACCTGAAAAGATCTCTATTTTGAAGAACGGAGACATCTTTATCATTCAAAGAGATTTCTTGCTGCTTGCAATGAGAAGTCAGCACAGCTGCAAGGCCTTTGATTAGAAGGACAAAAGTACTAAGAGAGTATGGGCAAGATTGTCCATATAAGCTCCAAGTGGAGACAAACATGAATCATGTGGACAAAGAAAAACTCCAAGGAGCAATACTCAGAAAAGCAACCATGTCTATCTCTGTCAGACTGGGATTAGATCAGTCATTAATTGTGATTTTTGTTTGACATTAAAAATGCCTTTGGAGCAGGCCTTGTGTTACAGCAGCATTGCTGGAAAGAAAAGGTCCTGAAAAATGTCTTCATACTTTTCTGTATATGTGTATAAATACTAAACTGCCTCCCTTTCAGACATGCCACTGAACTCTGCACTTGTTTGGATGTTGAACCTGGAAACTTCTCAAAAGTTTTGCCTACGGATAATTCATGAGTTAAAGCCCAAACTGAAATGCCATGTTACAACTTGTAGAAATGTTAGACAAATATAATGACCATATTTTCCAGTTACCTAATACCCACTCAAAATATAAAACCCAAAAGAACGGAATTGTTTTCTTTGCTGTTAACCAGACAATATCACTCCAACTAAATATAGTATGTGATGAAACCAATTTAAATATTGTCCAAGTGTTTAACACTGTAAATATTAGACTTAACACTCCATAAAAACAGGCTTTGATGATGTAGGCTGACAAAAGGAGACTAGTTAATTGCAGATTACATCATGGCTAGGACAGCATCACTGCTAGGACAGCCACGATAAATGTGAGGTGCAAAGTAAATCTAATAAAATAAAAATAGTCTCTGTTCAATGTTCACCTTTATCAGTTTTGCTAACCTTTCTTACTAAGGATGAGGGGGGGAAATTTAGTCCTAGGTAAAGCAGTATCTGGAGTTCAATGTGCTCGTGAAGTTTGTATTTAGGGCCTGATTCATAAAAACATCCAAACCTGTGTTTGAATTCTGCGATGTGTTTTTGTCCCTTTCACTGCAATGGGACTCACATGTACTTCTGACATTTTCTTACAGTGGGAAGCTTTCCTGAGTTGGGGTCTGAAGTCTGTTAAATCTACCGTAGGTTTCACTTGTTGTTGTAAAATACACCATGGCTCCATCAGAGCTGAGGAAACAAAAGTTTAAAGCTTTCAGTTATTGATAACTTTAATGGATTTCTTAAACTTCTGAGCTCAGATAACTGTGTTGAATATGGGGACCATTTCCTGGCATTACAGGCCTGATTTTCTTCTTGTATCAGCTTGCATCCTTACGTGTCAACCAATTTGAGTTAGCTGTCCAGATAATAGCATAAGGATGGATTCTTCCCTTTAAGAAGGACTGTTCTGTGACACCAGGATGCCCTCAAAACCTGGAGGTGGGATGTTTCTACATGGGGTTAACTTCAGGTTCATATTAACAGGAGATTCAGCTTCCAGGTGAAGCCTGGCCCTTCACTAGAACTTCATCATCCTCTCCCCTCACTGGGGGAACTCAAATGTGCCATACAGAGGCACATACACTCTCACTTGCCCAGGATAACAAAAGTGCACTTTAATGGACTACAGAAAGTGCACTGATTTCCCTGAAAGGGCATTGAACAACCCTGTGTAAGCTCCCAGCTTCTGTGGCAGTGAGCTGACAAAGTATCTTGTGGGGCACCTCATTTATTGTTGAAATCACTGAAGGTGCTTCTGCTGGCTGATGCTACCAACAGGTGGTCACCACCGTATTTTAGACATAAAGGTTATGTATCTCTCAGAATGCTCTTTCCCTCTCTTATTTCATGAAACTTTTTTTCTCTCTTTCTGTTCTATATAAGCCAAGTTCCCACACTTTCTACAAAATCCTTCTGTGCCCAGGAAAACACCTAGAAACAGTGATGCTGGAAAGAGTCTCATGTTAACACAAGTTCTGATCCCCAAGTGGCTTGTGAGGCCTGTTAACATGTCAGAGTAAAATCAAAATAACGATATTATATAGAATAAGTGAGTCCAGCTGTTGATGTTGACACTCTTGAGCCACAAAGGGAGAAAAGTGATATAACTTAGGATAACTCTGGTTTGTGCAGGCCCAGCTTCACGGCCTGCCTTTGTATTTGTGTGCATTGTGTGTATTTGCATGCACACAGGGATGGTCACCTGCAGAGAGTGGTTTAGGTAAGTTCACCTTGAGCTGATGGTCAGCATTACTTTGGCAGAAAAGCCAGATACTGAAATCTGCAGCAGAGATAAAAACAGCCTTGTGTATGTGAGTGTGTCTTTGCTTCTCCTCCGTATTAGGTGATTCCTTTCCTTTGTCTTGAGGGACACAGGATCACCCACAGCCGTAGTCCACTTCTGTAACTGTGGCTGAAGAGGAGTGTGTAGCACGGAGTGCAGCAGCAGGACACATCTTCCACAGACCAGGAGCACACTGGTCACAAGTGCAGCCAGGAATGGGATGCAGGCACCCCTCCAGCTTCCCTTGGTTCCACTGTATTGTCTTCCTTAATTAACCCTGCACCATGTCATTGACCCAAAGACATGGCAACAGCACTGTTGAGAACTTCAGGGATTAAGACATTTGAGTTATAATACCTCAGCCATGAGATCATAAGTGCCCTTGTGCTCTATTTTGTTATGCTGGGTTGATAATGGAGGCTGATAAAACTCCCACTTTCTCTCTGTATTCAAGTGAGTTAATGTGTTTGGGCTCGTGAGATCCCGGCAGGCAGAGAAAGCCACAGCACAAAGTCCCCAATCTCGGATGTAATCAAATAATGAGGCTGTTTGAGGACATTACTTGTTAACATATTAGCAGGTACCAGGGGTAAGTGAGTGTTTATTTAGTCCTGGTGTAAAAGCATGTCTAAAATGATTTATGCTGGAAGCTGTTTCACAGCAAACAGGCTGCTTTCATGAAAGCGGGTCAATCACCATCTCCCGTCTGCCCTCATAAATCATATTCAGGTGCTAATGTAACCAAAAGGTTTATATAATCTGCACAATCAGCGTGGAGGTCTGGGTGGATACAGTAATAGCCTGCCTGCATAAATGCCTTCAGCGTCTAAAGGCTGATATTTGAGGGGAGTCAAATGATTGATTTAAAGAAGAAAGAAAAGAAATAAACTGCCATGACAAGTAACAAAGTGTATGTACCATTTTCCAGCCACATTTTACACACACAGGAGTAACTTGCCACTGTGGAGATCTGCTGCTGGGACTGGTTTTGCATCAGGATAACTTCCGTAAGTATTCTCTAACAGAACCTAGACTGTGATTTTAATGTAACAATGACAGATACCAGAAGCACAACACTGTAAACTGGGATTGGCTTTCTATGTTTCCTAAATTTCTCCAGTTAAAGGTTAGTTTTACACTACTGAACTCTTTTTCCTGCTGATGGAGGACTCCTTTGAGAGATGACATAGACCTAGAAGGACCTCCTGGACTGACATCCAAAATATAACTCATTAAGTTCCATCTTGAAACTTGCCACAGATCATTTTTGTCTGCTATTTACTTCTTTGTCCTCCCTCCTGTCGTTGTAGAGTGTTACAAGGCTGCATTTCCCTTCTTCCCAGGTTTCAGTCTGAACATATTCATGGCCAGTTTATACTGACAGCCAAATTTTATCCTGTTCTTCATGTCCTCTTTCCTATGCCAACACTGTCTTTTAGTTTAAATAGCTTTTCTCTCCCACATATATTTCCCACTATATACGCTTCTACTTTGGACCTTCATGAGGTCTTTGGCCACAGAACACATAACCCCCATAACATGTTCCACTTCCTTCAGGCAAAAATTTTACTTTAGTCCACATCAGTCAATAGCATCTTCTATCAGCCTCCAGTGATTCACATCAAACAAGAGAAACCAGTTTGGATCAGTCTTATAATGGCACATATCCCAGGGCAGCACCAAAAGCACACCCCTACTTTACAAAGCTGCAGCTCTCTCTGCTGCTAACAAATCCATCAGCCAGCAATTTCACTAGCACTGTTAGTGTTGAAAAGAAGGTTGCAAAAGATTGTGCCATAACATTTTGATATGGGAACAATGTTTTGTGAATACAAGTGGCAAATGTAATTTTTCTGGGCAGTGGCATCATATTACTTGTTTGCTGAAAGTGTCTGGAGACTTATTGATGGACCATGAAGCCCAGACTGTAGTAATGACTGTGCTGCTAGGACTTCAATAGTTAATTGCTCTTCATTACTTGCTTCTTATGAGTCATATTATACCATTATGAAGTCAGAAAGCATTAGGAATTGAATAAGGACACGGACAGGGATACTGAGCAAGATAAATAACCAGTCATGCACAAAGATCAGTGAGTATTTGGTGTGAGCAGATTGAAGGTAACAAATAATGTTAAAAATTAGTATTTGGCGATTCAGTGTGAGTAAGAAAGGAATTTGTGGGAGTATTCAATAATAAACAAGCATTTCTGCAAGTGGCAAAGCCAATGAAGGTGCCCTTTGTGGTATTGTGGTTTTTTTTCAATTCCTCTCCCAGAATTTTTCTTCTTGGTAATAACCTGCTACTAGGCTATGGACAGCCAAATTTTTTGTATATGCTGAACTACTCACCAAATCAAAATAAAAGGGATTTAAGTAAATCCAAACCATAAAACAGCTCACAGGGACTCAAGAAGGTTGAGTTTGTTTGGTGTGCATCATAGATAAGCAAAGCTGCATCTGGAAGGTGTGCAGTAGTTCAAGTTACAAAACACTGAATGTTTGTGACAATTCCTGTATTATGTTCCTTTTTCTAATCTGTGGCAGACCAAAGGTATCCTTTGGTATCCAGCAGAGGTGCTGGTCAATTGCTAAGAATGCTGATTTGTGAAGAGCAGGGGCACTCTGAGTCTAGGAAAGCCCAGGTCTCTGGGTTAGGTGCATAAATGAGATGTCCTTCTTTCTTTAGTGGGAAAACTAATTTCAGGATGTTCCTAGGAACAAACACATCCACTAAATGACTAAAAAAATGTTTAGACAGTGACTTCTTTCTTCTACAAGAAAGTAGCAGCATAAGTTCTCCTTGGTTTTGTTTATGTATTTATTTTTGGCACTCTAGAGAAGTGAATGGCAACCATGGTCAGAATTTGTGTCACCTTGTATTATTCGTGGTTTATTTCCTTCCTGTTAATGTGTTGAACTAACTGGGGTAATGAGACAAGGAACATTACAAAATTGGGTTGTCTCAAATATTCTCCTCAAGTCTCTTTGAATATTAATTAGGGTGTGAACTTGGTTGAGTGTTGGTTTGGGTATTTGGCCATCATCAGATCCAACGGCTCTATTCTCCTCCAGAGACTTGCTGCATGATGTTGGGCAAGTCTCCGACCCTTCCAGCCTGCTCTGTTTAGCTTGAAGTTGTTTGGCACTGGTGTTTCGGTCTGGCTGTAGGAATGGCCAACACTCAGCATGGCAGGGGGGCCCTCAAACTACACAATTCTAGTACAAAAAAACAAATTTACAGTAAGACTGTTTATTGCACATAATGGACCAACTTAACTGTGTCATTTGCATTCTGAGAATCTCATTTAGGCATCAAAGCCATCACCACAGGATGCAAATGGTCTTTCAAAAATTGAGTAAAGATGACATGTATGAGCTGATTTTTAATTCCTTTAATCCAAGCCATGCACATATTGCAGCTTTTTTCTGTGACAATTGATTTCAGTTTTCTTCCTTTCCCCAAGAACCATTTGTTGACTTCAGTCATTTGTCATGTAGACAATCAATTTGATCTTGAGTTCTGACTTAGAAATCCATATAATATGAGACATAATTAATATACCTAGACAGGTCTAAGTTGATTGTCCAGCCAGCAACACACATACAAGGAAGAACACTAAAAACTGCCTTTTGGTATAACCCTTAAAATGCATGATTAATATTCAGGTCAGTGGGAATCACTTATTATTGATCTATCCTAGAAAGGAAAATACTTAATACAAAATAGAACAAAAAAAAAAAAAAAACAAACTCCCTCAGAAATCTTTTCAATGCTGTTTTTCATAAATAAAATAAAAATGTATATAATTGCCATGTGAAGTACAATACTGTGTTACCTGTACAAAAAGAGAAGAGAGTAAAAGTAGGTATCAGCTTCCCAAGGCTTGTTTAGGTCAATCAATAGTCAAACTGACTTGATTAGACATTATGTACCTTGAGATGTATAACCAGAGTAGAAAACAAGTCGTTCTGTCTCCTGTGCCACATTTGCCTGCTTGAGTATGGACTAAGGAAAGAACATTATTCCAGAAAAAAACATCCTTATTAAAGTCCAAGTGACCCTGTGGTCCAAGCAACCACAGAAAGCCCAAGCAGGAGGCTCCTGGTACCATGGAGAATGTCCAAACAGAATACAGGAAAGAAGACAAATACCAAGAATTTTCAAAGCAAATATAAGAATGACCCAGAGCCATGTGCTAACCCTACATTGTGGGTTGTTACCTTTAGGATCACAACAGCTGCTCTCCATTTCCTGGTTTGGGCTGTATCCCCCCTCAGTCAGCCTGAATTGCCTGTTGCTGAGGTGAGTTTCACAGCTGTGCTAACTATGATGCCTATGGTGTGACTCTCTCTCTCATTATGGGGCAGTTCATGGCAGGATTCCTCTACCCTAATTGTAATCATGTCAAAGTGTGGTTTCTGGACTATGCCATTAATGGAGAATCCCATTGCAGGAACACAGAGTATGGGCGTCTTCAGTTGTGATTGATCTACCGTGTTCAAGATAGCTGAGATGAATGAGATACTGTGCAATGACCTTAAATGAGATACCTGTTGTTTAAAATACCAAAGTTAAGGAAGCAAATGTCACCCTTCCACTGCAGAATTAAAGGTCAAATTACCTGACTCCTAAAACAGACCCACTGAATAACCCTGCTGCCTGAACCTCTGTGATAGCTGTTCCTCAAGGTCATAGGATGAATGTAGGGTAATGTTTAACATAACTGGGGAGAGAAAACAGAAGGTTGTGGTGCTGGGAAAGGCAGAAATGTTATCTCTTTGGTATCACAAAACAGGATTGTAAGGACCATGCGGACATATCCTCCATGCCCTGGGAAAAGTCCCAGGTAAAGGTCAGGAACAACAGCAGCAAATGCTCATTCATTTCCTCACCACAGTTTAGTTACTGCCCATGTGTGACAAAAACCTTGCTGAGTGGCCAGCCAGGCAGCAGTCACCAGTTTTTTCAATCTATAATAGCATTCATCCATTAACCATAAATAATCTGTATTTATTCAAGGGGTCCCTAACAAAGCTATGTGTACACTGCACAGAGCATTAGACTATCAAGGTATAAACTATTTAAAGCAGCCAGTGTTTGAATTGTCATTTTTTAAGTTTAACATTATGTTGTTTCAATATCTAAAGCCTCCTTCCCAATGCAGCAAAAATGCAAAACACATTGAGAGAAAATGTAAAACATACTAACTTGATTATTATGAGTGCTCTGGATTGTGTCACAATTCACTATTAATTTAGACCACATTCCAGTGGCTTCTCCCTTCCCTCTGCATTCTGGACCAATCTGTCACAGAATTACACCGAAGATTAAATAAAAAATGTATATGTGCGTATATGTATTTTAAAGTCTGCAGCTTGGAGGAAATGTTTTGAATATGCAGTTTAGGGAGTGTTGTTTTCCATCAGTGACTTGAAATGATGGGCTGATTTTGAAGGCCTTTTGCATAATGAATTTCTTCTGGGCATCGGGGACATCCACATGGCCAATTCTGTGAATACCATCATGGACTTAACGGTGAGGTTTGTCTCAGCTCCGCCCACCCATGGTGGAGACTCAAATGATGGTTAAATCCCCTCACTGAGAAATTGTTGCAGCCAGAACCAATTTCTGCTCTGGGAGAGGAGGAATGGCCTCGTGGTTACAGCTTCAGAATATGGCTCAGCAAAACTGGGTTGTGTTTTTGCCTCTTTTATAGACTTCCTGTGTGACCTTGGGCAAATCACTCATTCTTTTCCACCTGTAAAGTGAGCAAAATGAATTTTCCTATTTTCTCATCTTGAGTGCTTTGGGATAAGGGTAATCTTAGCTGGTGTTGTGACAGTACTAGGCACAATGGGATCCTTGTCTTAATAGAACTATTGTGAACGTAGCATTTATTTAGGGCATTTTGACATCACTTTGTCCAAAGCAGCTTTTGGAAGGTAATGGAAATAATGCATATAATCAGACTTTTCAGAGGGGTGTCAATTTTCTGGCAGCATAGTGTGCAATCAGTATGGCAGGTGTGTATTAAAGAGGTAACAACTATTCCTAGTCATCTCTGTTGCTCTTTCATAAAGCTGAAAAGCCAAGCTGCAGAGCACCTTTTAGAAGACTCACAGGAGGATTTCATCTCCCAGTAGAAAATTGCTCAGAGTTTACCCTACACAGCAACAAAAGGACCGTGGTTTATCTCCACCAGAACAGTGGACGGATCATTCTCGATCTGTGAGGTTTTCATGTACTTGGTTTTTGTGCTTGGTGGTGGTAGTAAATTTTGGGCAAGGAATTTGGGATCCAATTTATTTGTAGCTGGACAGCACAGCTGTAATATCTCTATCCAGTTTGTACCCAGAGGGGACCATAAAAGCCCAGCTGAGCACTCCCACTCTGAGTTTCTTGCTTATGGGAGAAGAGCACGTCTCTCAGGGAGGACATCAGCTCTTCAAGTCACTGTCAGTGTGCATGGGACAATAGTTTGAGGGATTGAGACACAAAAAGAAAAACTTTGTGATCTGTGCTAGGCAAATCCCATAGGTACATCTCCTGAATAGCAGAGGTTTTCAAAGGCTGCCTAGGGTGGTCCGACTGCTGAGTCCTGACCCCAGGGGTAACAAAGTTTAGCAAATATGGGGCTGAGACTGGGGAAGATTCTTCCCTTGCTGAAGAGTTCTGTCTTAAAAGTGACCTCTTCTTTCTCCAGAGACACAGGCCTTTTGGGTGCTGATGTTCAGCTGCTCCTCTGAGGGATAAAAACAAATTATGCAGGGTTTGCTCTGGAAAGACTGAAGCCGGGTTCCAGTCTGATAAATCAAACAAGTTATTAGCTACAGCTCCAGTATATCCTTCTTACTTTGTGTCCTTTGTTGTGGTGTCCAAGTGAGAGACTCATCACCTTAAGCTCCTGCCACAGCCTCCAGCCCAGCTCAGTCCCTCCAGGAGGACTCTGTCAAACCCGCTGTTCTTTTCCACTGGCTGGAGACGGAGTCTAATGCAGGTGTTTCAGTGAAACTTATACAATCCAGATGTAAATCCAGTGGCAAGTCCCTCAGGATTAGACATGTCTGGAAATGAACATTATTGGGCTGATAAGATTTCTGAGCATTTTTTCCACAGGAAACCCAGTGATTTTCATCTCCGGATTTGGCATGAGAGCTCCCTAAGGCTCCTGGAGAGGCATACCTTGGATTGTCTGTGACAAGATACGAACAGGAGAGCTCAAGCTGACGTGAAGAGCCAGGCTGGGATGGCCGTTGGGAAGGAAAAAACACACTATTCTTTACTGCTGGGTTTGAAAATGTGTTCAGGAAAGGATTACAATGTCAAGATTGCAATACTGGTTGCATAAGAATCACTGTTTGGAGGCAATCATTTTTTGGAGAAAAAGCTGAGAGAAGAGGCCATTCACTTCATTCCTGCAGATACACCAAATAAAAGGGATCAGCTAAACCACAGACAAGCCTCTTTTTGCTTTTGTAATTATTCATTTTCTCCATCAGACCTCAGACCGTGGAGCTAAAATTTAGTAATGAAAACCTTCCTTGCAGTCCATGGCTTTGTAGTGCCCTAGACCAGAATGGGATTGAAATGGAATGGAGCTGATATCCAGCTCTGCAAACTGCAGCAGGACATACGATGGTCTGAGCTTCAGTCTTCACACAGATGAAACTCCTGCAGTGGGACTGGTTTCCAGGTGGATGTTTCTCATCTCTCAGTTATTGAGAGCCTGAGAGGAAGCAGAGAAATGTTATCAATTCCCTCTGCTCCAGACCATCAGTCTTTCTCTGCTGACATTCCTGGCAACTCGAAAATGATCAAGTAGCAGCTGCTTTTTGATTTCTTCTCTTCTCTTCTCTCTAACCCATGAAATGGTTTGTTCATGCTTTCAGGACATCCTAGCAAGGGGAGTGTGGTTTCCCCTCCAGCCAGCAGGTAGAGCCAGCAAGCCTTGCATTGTGTGACAGGTTAATAGCAATTTCACATAAACCTGGATAAACAGATCACTTCCTCTCTCCCTTCCTCCCCCAGAGAAAACACCGAGTCTACCAGTAATCCTAAAAACCTGTGTAGGGAATGAAACATTTCACAGTTGGAAAATACTTGCACAGGTGACCTTCTGTAATGAAGATTCCAGCCTCTGCTCAAGTGCCTGCACAAGACCAGAGAATGGGAATCTCATTGGATGTAAACCAGCCTCTAAACTGTGCTTGCTCTGTATTTGGGTTTTTCTTTTCAGGAAAGCAGAAAAGAAAATAAATAACACTGTTGCTTTCCACAGGCCTGTTCCTTACACTTCAAGGGGTGGTGGACCCAGGCAAGGCTGCTCTGGGCATGTTTGAAGCCTCATTGCACTTCCTTATTCTCTACTGCAATCATGACTTTGAGTCATTATCTTCTTTCTTTAGCATTTGAAAGTGAAATCAAGGTGGTGTGTCCCAGAATCTCTGTTGGTTCAGGAGCTCCACGTCACAGGCAGCAGAGCTTCATGCTGGCTGCCACCTGTGTGCTTCAGTTCCCATCAGAACTCACCTGCCTGTCTCACAGTCAGGGAAATGGCCTTAAACAACGTGTTTTACAAAAAACTACACTTCAGCTTGTATTACACAGTGTCATACCTAAGACAAAACCTAAATAATTCTACAGGCAATAGATAAATATAAAGAAAATGTAATTTCTCATGATAGTATGTGTATATAAACAATTTTGTTCATATCTGAGAATCCTTAGACTGTTCTGTTTCAGCCTGTGATTACATTTCATTATTTCATTTTAATATAAATAATGACCATAGGTTTAATTTCTCATTTCAAAAACATAACTGACATTACCATCTAGCTATACTTTTTATACCAAACTTGCAGTTACTCTTTTTCCCCCAGCGTTTTTAAAAAACCTTTTGAATTGCTCTCCAGTCCAATTTCTAAGCTTTCCCAGCACAGTCATTTACCTCTGATAGGCACAGTTTTTCAGAAAGAGGTCAAGGATGGTGAAAGTTGCTATCACATCACAAGAGTTGATAGTGGTGCTTTCCCCTCAATGCTTTCTTTTGCTTGCCTTGCAAGGCCCCTTTCAGTTCCCTTGACCCCGCTGCCCTGCTCCTTTCTACTGATACAAGAGAATTAATAATAGAGCTCCGGTTTTCACCGGAGCTGCACAACCACTGGGATATGGCAGTAAAACACACAAGCAAACGCTCACAACAGCTAACCCCTCCACCTCCTGAAATCCATTTTCCTTGATGCCTTTGATCTGGGGCAGGTGGGAAAGAAAGCAAAAGGCCTCTGGGAGAATTATGACCGCAGTACCTTTCTAGGTGGCACAGCCGCTTCCTTGAGACTCCCTGTGCCATTAATGGCTTCTTTGTGCCAGTGTGTATCAGACCACCAAGACATTTACCCAAAGGCTGTGTGTAGAATAAAAAGTAACATTTTGCTGCTTCTTTCTGAAGGTCAGATTCATTTCAGTCACACAGCAGCTCATGCACGGGCAGTTGGGTAAGGGGACAGCAGAGTGGGGAAAGAAGCACTTTTCTCATCTGTTCTGTGGTAACAGCCGTGCCTCCTCACACAGGTGTGCTCTCTCTCCCCACTCACAACCCCCTCCCAATTTCCTTAAACCACTTGATAAATCCCCTTGTTATTCACCTTCCAAAATTCACTAGCAAAGAGAAATAGCTCATCTTTTTGCACAACGTCATTATGGTCTCAAAGGCCAGCACTGAATAAACACCCAGCTCTGCTCACAGATGTTTTCTGCTATTACAGTTGTGTCTCACCAGGATGCCCAAAGTTCTGGTAAGACTTCCTATAATCTGCAGGTATTCCATGCTGGACAAGTGATATGGCTAGCCCTGCATCAGGTGTGTGCAGGAGAGGTCAAAGGACCATGGAAGTTCCTCCCTAGTCTTGTGAAGAATATTAAAGGGCAGAAATCTTCAGAAGTGGTGGTTTGCATCTAATGGACATAAGTGAGAAATGAGTAGGTTGTACAAACTCCTTCTGCATGCTCTGCCCTGTCAGTGCTGTCAGGTATGAGGAAATTCTAATTGTAGCTGAGCAAAGCAAAACCAGATTCTTCTACAGAAATGACCTCCCTCTGCTTCTCTGTTCCATTCGCCTTCTCATCCTGCTCCTGCCACCTCCTGTCCTCCCCTTGGGCCTGCCACTCATCCACAGACCACTGTGATGCAGTTGTGTCTGTTCCATGGAAGAGTGTGGAACCAGTTGTGCAGGACACCTTTAAGAATGCCTTCAGACTACGTGGAGGGTGTCCCAGGGCAGAAGCCTGCCGAGTGTGCCTCAAGCAGTACAAGAGCTGTTTTAAACCAAAGGCAGAAATGTGACTATCAAGTTAATCTTCCCTCGTCCAGCTGCCCTGCTTTGAAGAGAAGCACAGGTGCATTATTTCCCCATTTTTTCTGAGTTTCCCAAAAACCCTTTGCAGTGAAGCTTGCTGACACAAGTGCTGAAGTATCTCAGGCAGCGTTTGAGTGGAATTTCGATTTACAGTCACAGTGGCTTTGGACAAGTCATCATATTTTTGAAACAAAAGAAAGAAACAGAAAAGAAAAATATCAAGGTCTGGTGATGTATCTCTGTATGATCTCCTGTGACAAATTCCCAGTAAGGCCAGAGAAGACCATTCAGACTGAATAGAAAAAAATGTGCTTGAACCCATAGGCTGGCTTGACTTCTGAAATCTTCTGCATCTGTGAGTGAAGTATTGAAATCGGAAATTGAGAGCGATTCCTTTCCCCAGCTACCATTCTTAGACAGCACTGCTCTGTTGTGTAACCCCCTGAAGACATTAAAATGTCTTTCCCTTCCTGTAAGAAAAGATTTTCTTTTCCTTCTCTTAAGACATTAATTACAGGGTCACTGACTTTGGCAGATTACTTGCTAAATTGAGTTGCATCAGGATATCCTATATTTTATTGTGATGACCACCCAACTTGACAGCCACTTGGGCTTGACCTGAGATTTTCCAACACTGAAATCACAGCTCTTTAAACAGAGAGAATTAATGGCTGCTCTAAAATGATCTAAGATCACTGAAGAAAGACAGAAACATTCACCTTTCTCCAACTCCTGGCCATATGGACCAGTTCCTCCTTTTGTCTCAACATCAGCAATCACGGGATGTCCAATCTGTTTGGTGATCAATGTGAAAAAGAAAAAAAATTAAAAATTGAAAATTTCTTCCTGTTAAGGTGGGTGAAATCTGGATCAAAGAAGACAACTGAGTCTGTCATAACTGTGGTTGTCACCATGAGAAGGTCACAGGAGTAAATGCCTGCTCTGGCATCAGCAAGGTCCTGGTGAACTGTGGGAGAACCAATATTTCCTCATGGGCCCCACAACTGGTCCATGGGAAAGCACTGGAGAGCTGTTATGCTCAAATCAGGTCAGTATCTGCATTGTCCAGAGCTACCAAACCAAGGAATGGCACTCATCACCCACCACATGATCCAGGTAGAACTCAGAAGGAGAAGCAGAAGGATCTCAGATGTGTCTCCTTAGAACAGCAGTTGGTTCATGTGGAAGAACTCACAGAAACTGGCCCCTGGGTTCCCATAAGTCTCTTTCTCATCCCTTGTTTTCACCTCTTTGTCTCTGGTTTTATGTGACACAGATGCAAAGCCATTCCCTGGATTACCATAACCCCTCACTCTTCCACCGAGTCTTTTAAGTACATCCCATTATCAAACTGAAACAACCTCTCTAGCATTTGAAAATTGAGATTTTTTTTTTAAAAAAACCTCTTCGGCTTGTGTTTTGAAGCTGATGATAGACAATCTCATAATTTAGCAGCTATCACAACAACTTGATTTAATACAGAAATTCAGCCTATCCCATGCTTGGTGGAAAAAGAAGAGGCAGAGGTTTTAATTGCCCCACCTGCAGGGAGGGACTGAAACTGGTGGAGACAACCCCAGGCTGCAGTTTTGGATCAGCACAGTGTCCTTGCAGAATCGTGGGTCTGGCTGAGGCATTCCTTCAATAGGCACCATTTATCACCAAGATGCAGCTGGGTTCCAACAGCAACAGAAGGAAAACACTGGTGATGTTTTCATTAAAAGGTACGCAAGATTTGCAGTGCAGCTGACAGAGGCCATATGTGACCTGCTTAGCATTCAGTAGGGCTGATAAAGAGCAAAAGGAGTGTCCTGTGAAGGTAAAGCTATACCTCACCTTAATGAACAGCAACTCGGGGTAGGAGGGAATGATCAGATTTCCTCCGACCTGGAGTTCAACTTCTTTAGATGCCACCAAGAGTGGCTGAGATAGCAAGGTGGCTCATCATAAAAGGAGTAAGAAAACAGGGAAACCCTTTTTTTCTTTCTTAATGGAAAGGCTTGGCCTGGAGCTTTTCACAAGCTGCCAGCAGCAGCAATGATGTGCATGCAAACCACTGTGTTTGGCATGTCACAACAAAATCCTACCAGGAGGAGGAGTGGGATGAGTGCAAGCATGTCCCTGTTTTCACAGGTGGAAGCACTTTGGAGGTGTGGAGGAGCAAAACCCACTCACTCCCCCAGCCAGCCTCGCACAGCCATGTTACACACATGTGATCAGCCACAGCAGTGGCCACGAGCAGCATCACCCAAACCTTCACACACAAATCAAGTCCCCCATCCCCCTGGGCTCTGTCCGGAGTCCAAAATGCTGCATCTCATCTTCTCATCTCCAGGATACACAGAAGTGCTGAGGGACTTTGGACAGAAACAGAGACTGTTTCTTACAGTAAGAAGCCTTCTCTTCTCTAACCTCAGTCTATGCCCATCTGATTGCAGCTCTGCCCATCTGCCTGCTGCACACAACTGCTTGCTGTGTTTTGCCTGACTTTCCTCAGTTACACGTTGACAGAATGTTTCATATTTGGCACCTTTTCTTTCATTCCAGTGTTTTCAGCTGCTACTGTGAAATCAATAAAAAAATCTTACTGATGCAGCATGAGAGGCATGGTCTGTGCAATCATACTAGGCGTAAGTGAAGAAGGAAACAAACCTTGACCTTATTTCATGCTGTTGAAAAACACTTGAATAAATCCAAACATTTCCTCAAAGCTAAACTGGAGGTCAGGGATAGAGGAAGAGACTTCAAGTTGCTTCATTCCCTGTAGACCTGAGATCAGAGTAAACCACAGCTTGCTTGTAAGACCAGCCACTGACACAGAGCCAGCTCTGGGGTGGCACTTGGCAGTGTTCAATCCAGCCAGACCAGAGACCGTGATTCCCCTGGCTGAAGGCATTTCAGTGCCAATTCACCTGTCAGTGGCTGGGGCCCTGGTTACAGCAGTGCTGCATGGAAAACACTGCAAAGGCTTTATCAATTAGGCACATGAACCACAGAGAGCTGTAATGTCCTCACAGTTAAAAGGTTAATATAAATAATTGTATTTTAAAATGTTATTTATTGTTTCTTCAAGTAGCAGCCCTTCACAGCCCCATGGCTCTGTGGCTGGAATATGGTTTCACAGAAATTTACGTGGGCACTTGTTTAGATGTGTGGGGGGAAGATGTATGTTACAGCATCCTGACACCCTCTCCTTGTATATCACATATTACTCACCTTGCCCCTGCCCTCTGCTCGCCTCCTTCACTGCCCCATCTGTGCAAAGGAGGCTTTGTAGGGCTGGCAGGGTCAGTGATTAATTACACAAAGACAAACAGAGTTAATATTCTTCCTGGATAGAACTAATTACTCAAGTGTTTGCTTTTATAGACCTCAAATTGATTGTCTCAGGGACAAATCAGCCTAATTGAAAAGACCGTTTGTTTTCAAGAAAGGAAAAATAACATGTTTGTACCTCATAGGTTTTTTGGGGGGCTTTTTTTCCACTATCCTTTTAAAAAGGGAGGCAGTGAAAGAGTTGGTGCATATTGTTGCACCCTCACTGGACATCACAGCTGCCCCTTCAGCTGTGCCCCAGCCATTCCCCAGACCATTTCCCCTTTCACACAAGCTGTTATTTCTCTCACCAGCACCTTGTGGAGGATCCTGGGGTGTGAGGTGGAGGGTATGCACATACCGAAAAGCAGTCCCAGCCCAACATGCACAAGATTCAGCTGAACAATGGCAGGAAGAGACAAGGGGCACAACTTGCTCAACAGCACAAGAGTACACTCTTGTCTTTTACTTGTGTATTCTCTGAATCAATTCATGAAGGAATTCATCTGAGGAATTGAAAACAACTGACATATCATTTCTGCTCCAATGCACTCAAAACACTTTACGGCCTCGCTGCTGCCTCAGTCTGGTGTGTCACCTCCTAATCTTTCCTCTCCATGGCACCTCAGCATCTCAGAGCACTTTGAACTATTTTCTGTTTCCTTGCAGCCCACCCTCTCTGATATCTTCTTTCACTGATGCCTCCTCTGACCCTTTTCATTTGTATTTGTTCCTTTCCAGTAGATTTAAGCACACAGGATTGGACTCAGGGCAGCTATGGGACAAGAAAGCTGCTCAGGTGCCATAACAGAAAGTACTGACATAAGACAAGGGACACGCACAGGCTGTTTGAGTCAGGCTACTATTAGCCAGGCAGCTGCTGGCCATGGTAATACAGAAGGCAGATGAAATTCTGTGCTCTTTGTCATGGGGAGCAGCAGACCACTTCCCATTTTTGGCTTCAAAAATCTCTCACCAGAGATGAACCCCATCAGTCTGCTCCCTGCTGCCTATCACCTGAGTGAGGCTGCAGGACATGAAAGCCACCTTCCATCCTGGCTAAAAGTAATCCATCTTAAATTATCTGGGCTTAGTGATAATTGAGACAAGGGAAGAACACCTCCCAAGCATGCAGCTGCATAGAGGCTGGGGTACAGAGGGGCAGGAGGCATTTCCAAAGGAAAGTGATGTAGTACAAGGGCAAGAGGTTGATCTGAGAGTGAAGTGGCAGAACAGCCCCAGGAGCTCTCACAGGAGACATGAGAGAAGCACCAGAGACCTCCAGGGGAGAGTTAGTAGCATCATCCTGGGGGATAAAAAGCAGAGACTTTGCATGTAGAAGGGGCTTAGCACCATGTGCAAAGAAACCATCTCCTGCTGCTGGTTTTCATCTTCTTGTCTTCAGCTGGGCTTGGGAAAACACAGCAATATGGTCATTCTTCATAAATAAACACACATAGCATCCACTTCTTTGCCAGTGAAAATAACACTGCAGGCATTTTGCTAACTAGCTGGGTCTGAGAGCCATAGAAATATCACAGCTGAATTAAGTGGAGGGAAACCCCAATAAGCCAAGCCTGACTGAATTGCTGTGTAGCATTTTTTGTGTAAGGAAAAAGATTTAATACAAGTTTCTCCATAGTCCTCCACCTCCAAAGTCAGGTAAACATTTTGCATCTTGAAAGAATAAAACCCATAAAGACAACAAACATTTTTCCATGACTACCCACATCAGGCAATTAGCCAGCCCTTTCATTGGGCCATGACAAAGATGATGGCAGGCTGTTGCCTCCCGCACTGTGACTTAGGACGAGAAAGCCCAGAAGCACCTTGTAAATCCCAGCACTGCTGACAGCCAAAATCAGCAGCAGCTCATTCCCCTGGGAAAAAGATTTGTGAGAAAGGTGCTGAGCTTTTCTTACCCATATGCTTTCTGTTCTCACTACATCTATTGCTTCACCTGCTTTCTGTTCATCTCTGTCACAAAATTCACGTGTGAGAGCCCAGAACTGAGAAGGATTTCCTTTTCCCTTTCTCACTTTCCCCTCCCTCAAGAGAAGACACTTGTGTTTGAGCATTTTCTTACAAAGGGCTTTTCTTCAACTCCTGACCTTCCCTTGCTGTCCCTCCCTTTTGTTCTGGATGAATTACATGGTGTCAAGTGTCCTCAGCAGCCATCCCTGCTCCAGTCCAGCACTGTAATGTGCAGGAGATGCGTGGTGGGGAGAGAGTACAGAGAGAAATGGAACTACCGGATATTAAAAATTGCTGACCCTTTACAATCGTTAATGCTGAGAGAGGATATATTTTTCATGTGGGAGAGCTGGGCAATTTTCACAAAATTGCTGGGCTGTTTGGTGATCAGGCTGAAATTCAACTGCAATAACATGTTCTCCAGTTTCCTGCCTGAATACCGAGATGTTTGGAGGTGAAGGCACAAAGGTTGACACTTTTGATGAAACCTTTCTTGCTATTGGCAGGAGTCGTTGCTCTGAATGTGATACACCTCGTTATGAAGGTAACAACAATAACTTCCCTCCTTCAGTTTCAGGGCTGAATCCATAGAAAGCACCTGCTGGTACTGGTGTAATGGAGAAACTGCAGAGCAACAGCTTCTCCCCAGGCTTAGTGGGAGCAGTCAGTGAAAATTATTTGGGACATTTGCCCTTCTTCTGTTTCACTTGCTGCTGAAATTTTTTATTTCTAGTTGCTAATAATAACCATCGGCTGATAAGCAGTAGTTCCTCTCTGTCTGTTGCAAAGAAAATCAGGGTCCTTTTTTACAGAGGGGGGAAAATGAAGGACAGGGAAAGGCAGGGACTTGCTCAGCATGACCCAGTAAACCAGTGGCATACAGCCAGTTCTCCTGAGACCTGATCCAGTGACACTGCTCAGAAGAAATGCTATCTGACAATAAATGTTTCTCCAGCATGCATACATGGATGATAAGGTAAAAATTGCACACATTTGATAACGGTGCTGCAAACTGGCATGTACTGAAATGTTTCCCAGAAGCAGACCAAACTTTCACAGTCAAACAGACAACATGATCATGCAACTCATCTTTGTAACCACCTCCCTCTTACTCTCCTTCTTCCTGCTACCAGATCAAACCCTGAATCCCAAGAGCTCTCCTAGTGTTTCATGACAAGAGGTCTGTGGAATTAACACACCTGAAAACAGTTTCACTCTACAAAAATCAGGCTGAAATGCTCTGGAATTTACTACAGGAATATATCATGTTTACAGGTACTTCTGTTTGTTTATTTTAATCAGTGTAGCTTGGACAGCCTTCTTTTCAATCCTTTTCTCCCACGCAGAATGGAAGAAACTGATAACAGAAAAGGCATGCCATGATTTTTCTCTCTCTTTCTATTCCTTTTGTTTTCTGGCATCTTATAATACTGTTCCATAACCTTGTGTCATGTGCTGAATGCTTTTTTGTGAAAATAAAAACATGGAACCATGGTTTTTGCTTCAGGATTGCACAGCATTTCATACGAGCACTTTGTGGTCAGATATGGCTACTGTAAATTTTATTGAATTTGAAACAGACACTGAGAGACAAATCACTTTGCAGATGTCAGGGCAATTTGATCTGCAAAAAACCTGCACCGACTTTCAAACGTTAGGAAATTCTAAACATCTAAAACAAGCACTAGACGTGAAATGTTCTTGCTTACTTGTAATCACAACCTTGTGGCTCACGGAAAGATCTGGAGGATTTGAGTCAAGGTATGTATGTCCTTCCTAAGGGTACATGAGTGCAATAGCAGATAAGGCTGGCATTCATTCCGCAGCAGACCTGACATTAAATTTATGGGAAAGGAAATAAAAGCAGGGCAAAGATTTAGCGATATTTTCCCACAAGAATTTGGAGATTGATTCGCACAGCCTTAGGAAGAGTGAGAAATTAGGGGAACTTATTCCTGTCTTCCACTAGCTCTTGATTGATTTGTAGGGAAGAAAGAGACAGACTTTTTTCAGAGGTGCACAACAGGGTGAGAGGCAAATGGCACAAGCTGGAAGAAAGGACATTTTGGTATGATAAGAATTAGGAAAAAGCAATTATGAAGATAGTCAAAGAATGCAAAAGGGTTGAAGAGGCCTTGAAACCTCCATTCTTGGAGCTTTTCAACACCTGACTCAACAGGACCCTGAGCAACTTTTCAAAAGGGTTTTGGACCAGAAGCTCTAGAGTTCCCTTTCTAACCTATATTATGTTATATCAAGGTATAGAATACTTGGTTCTAATCTATCTTGTTTCCTGTTCTGACCAAACATGCAAAGATCAGTCACTGAGCCCAGGTTTAGCTGAACTGCCCCATTTAAAAACAGAAAGAATGTTCAGATCAGAACGCCACCGGCTGGGACAGACAGATCCATAGTGTTCCCTCTGGCTGCATCCTCAATACACTGTGTAACTGCAGGCATGGCTGGGAATGCTGCTAATGCAACAGATTCCACCCTGGCAAGGTATTTTTCCACTTCTCTGAGACCTTGAGAGGTTTAGCAATGGCTGTTTTGAGGTCCTTCTGAGACAACAGCCAAAGGAAAATTATTATTTAGGGCAACCATATTTCCATAATAAAAACTTGGGCATTTTTAGCATCAGTATTTCCCATGAATGCAAAACAGTCTGAATGCCCTTTCTATGGTCTTCTGAAAATGTCAGCTTTTGATTATGCCTCAACATGTATATATTTCTCAGAGCAAGGACATAGGGGTTTATTTTGCCAAGTAACACCACATTCTGGTGAGATTCATTAATATAGCTGATTGGAAAAGGCCATCTCTGTCCCTGCAGTAAATGTCATTATTTTGACATTTGGATTTCAGCCTCCACCAGGGTCAAAGAGAGAAAAAGTACTTAAACTCGTAGAGGATGTAAA